>RCUC01126155.1:0-57298 GCA_003697995.1 Taxidea taxus jeffersonii
CAAAATAAGTCAATCTGAGAAAAACAATTATTGTATGATTTCACTCATATGTGGAATTTAAGAAATTAAACAGAGGAGCATAGGGAAGGGAAGGAAAATTAAAACAAGATGAAATCAGAAAGGGAGGCAACCGTAAGAGACTCTTAATTGTAGGAAACAAACTGAGGGTGCTGGGGGTGGGGAATAGGGTAACAGGATGATGGACATTAAGGGGGGTATGTAATGTAATGAGCACTGGGTGTTATATACAACCGATGAATCACTGAACTCTAGTTCTGAAACTTACAATATGTTATATGCTAATTAATTGAATTTAAGTTTAAAAAATAATAAAAAAGAAAGTAAAATGTATAGGTAGATAAGGTGCATGAGTTCTGAGTGAGAGGTAGTCATTATACGCTATGCAACCCCAAGAGAATTACCATCTTTCTGGTCTCAGAGGGAGCTGGACCTTTTAGAATCTCTCTAACTCTGAGAGTTTACATTCCTTTAAACATGTGATTCCCCTTCACTTGGGCCACCAATTTTAAACTCACAAATAATAAGCCTGTCTGTATATTAATGAATACATATTTTAAATATATTTTAGATAAACTCACAATGTATAAATTACATAACTAAATATCATGCAATATGTAATCATGCAAAGTACTTTATACTGTAGTTGTGGAAATAAAGAGATGTCATTAGGTAAGAGAATTGTTAGCTTTTATTTGTCAGTAATAAAATTTAAGTTCCTGACACAGACCAGAATGAGACTTTAAACTACTGATGTCAACGAGAATGTCAAGCCATATTAAAAAAAAAAGAAAGAAGAGGAGAAAAAAACTGCTCTATGTGTACCAAAGAACACACATCTACACACACACGCAGACATCAAACAATTAGCTTATGTACAATGAAGGACAGAATGCTCATTAATCGGCAGACCTAAGTCTTGAGTAATCTAACATCAAGAAGTTAATTATACACTGACTGAGCAATAATTTTCTCTCAGGGGTCCACTTTTTCATAAACAGAGTGAGAGTGGTCACCAAAATTATCTTTCAACTCCTACCCAACTTACACATTTGAGTGATTGCTCCATTTTTCTGGAATCAAAGACAAAAAGAAAAACAAAGAATAAACAGCAACAACAAAAGATATGTCAATTCTTGGTTGTGTCACTAATGTGTACCTTCTAGTAGATGGGAAGTATGGAGACATTCCTTAGCAGATGAGGAACTCCGAGCTTTTCCACTACTCTCAAAGCATGCTTACTTTGCTAGTCCAGTTCTCCCTATACTATAATACAGGATGAAGCAAACGTCATTACTGTGTATTATTTGGTCTTGGAGAAGTAAGTTTTCAGGTTTATCCCCAGATCTGCAAAAAGTCATGATCATACTCTTGATAAGGGATCAAGAGTATGAAAGAGTAAAGAAGACTGACTCTCCAAACTACAGAATTCAGTTACAAATAATCCTGACATTTCCCACTCTTCTAAACATACTCCATTATTTACAGCCATTTATCCAGCCATGCCAGCATAACAGAAAAATGTCTGACACTATGGTAAATAACTGTGCTGATAATTTCCAAATCCAGACATTTGCCAATATGAGAGTGCTGAGCATACTGCATAATCAATTTGGACATGAGATACTATATGCGATTGCCTCTATGCAAATAACTTGTAAAGAATTGAGTAGTTTTTCAAAGAGTTTCTGAATTGGCCAAAGGGTCTGAACAACTCCAGAATACTATTTCATCTACCCGTGCTTTTTCTGTAGCCTTGTTTTGTCTATGGATTCCGGTGCAGTCTATTTTCAACCTGGAGTTTAAACTGTGATAGCTCCAGCAATCGGCTATGCATTGCCGTTATTTGAGTTTTGTTCTAATAAATGTCTAAAATCTACTTTCAGCTGAAGTTTAAATCCTCCCTGAAATAAAGAATGGGTATTTCATATCCAACTTGTTTGATAGCTACCTAAATCTGAACAGTATTAACTATATTCCTGTCTAACAACAGAATCAGCTTATATAAAAACAGAATCAGCTATTCACTGTCCTATCAAGAAGATTCTGAAATACATGAAAACACAGAAAAGGGAGGAAATCTCCCAGGACCTTCTCTATTATGATTACCTCAATTAATAGTACTTAATATCAGATAAAATGCAAATAATTTATATTCTCATTATCTCACAGTGTATTTCCTTTTAGACTTTCTACGCAGATGTACTTCTTCATTTCCATAATTATTATCATATAATATATATCATCTTACAACTACCATTTTCATTTAACATATGAATTAATACCACTCTTTGGAACCATAAGAATGAATTTAATTAAGTTTAAATGGACTACTAACAACTGACATTTTGATATCTTGATTACAACGATGCTTATTTTAAAATATGTTATAGAATATTATCACTGTTGGGGCGCCTGGGTGGCTCAGTGGGTTAAAGCCTCTGCTTTCGGCTCAGGTCATGATCCCAGGGTCCTGGGATCGAGCCCCGCATTGGGTTCCGCTCAGAGAGAAGCCTGCTTCCTCCTCTCTCTCTCTGCCTGCCTCTCTGCCTACTTGTGATCTCTGTCAAATAAATAAATAAAATCTTAAAAAAATATTATCACTTGTGTTTTTTACAGTTAATAACAATCATATTAGTAACTTATTGAATTTACTCAGTTAAATAATTTATATCAATATCTCACCTTACCTCTCCTTAAATCTAGGGCAAAAATAGAATTACTAATCTCTATTGCTGGTGAGGAAAATGAGATTAAGAGACGTTACAAGTTTTTCTCAAGATCATAGGGTAAAGGATGAAGTAGGAGCCTGATGCATACTGGCATGTGTTCTTTGTCACTATTTCATTGAAGGTTAAGTTGAAATAGGCAGATATAGAGAGGTTGAGACATGGGTCTATTCCAGCAGAAAATAAAACAAACCTAGAAAGAAACACAAGATATTGACCAGCAAACCATTTTCCTTTTGCTTTTATCAGATGAGATTCTGTGTTTCTCACTCACATTAAACTCTCCTTAACTGCAGAAGTTTGTGCTCTGTGTTTCCTCATCTCCAAAATTTGAGGAGCTAAGTCCCAAACAGAACTTATACTCTAGAACCCGGTTTACATCCCTGCCTCTGTCCATATATCAACGTATAGCACACAAAGTAAAGCTAGGGAGTAGTGTTTATGTCCCAGATTAGGAAGCTCCTAGCTTCTCTTCTGGATAAAAGGAGAACCTGGGTACGGAGATGCAGAGTCAGCATCTAAATGCACATAATCATGCCATTGTGCATAGGAGGATAAATAGAAAAATAACAATTTCAGATCAATGAAAAAGTAGTCATTACATTAGAAGACATTTCAAACTTACAGGACTCAGAAGTAATTCTGCAAACATTTCCTTCATAAAACAGAAGCAAATTTCTCAAAAATACATATATAAAATATACTTTATTAAGAATATTGTGAATAAAAAAATCAATGAAGTAAAAGCCATACTGTGAAATAAAATCTTAATTTAAAAATTGAAAGATCTTAAAATAGAAACCTTTATCAGCAATATAGACCATTACTTTGAAAATATTTTGAGACTATAGGAACTTTTTTTTTAAAAAACAGGGGATGAGAGGAAAAAACATAATGGAAAATAGGTTTAAAGTGTTTAAAACATGAACTAGATCTGTCCAATAATGAAGAAGATATGGTCCTGAAACAATAATTGAAGAAATTTCCCTAGATATAAAATTAGAGATTTCATCTTATGAAGATTCATACAATTCCAAACAAAGATAATGATCAGAAATAATTGCCAAGATACTGTGAGTAAAGTGTTATTTAAACTGTTAATAACATTTCTTCAAAAGTTGTAAGGAGGCCAAATTGTCTGCAAAAGCATTCAATTCAATTTAATCTATAAATTTCCATTTTGTACCAATACAATCAATTGCTAGGACAATATACAAGAAATCATTAGGGGAAACTATATGGACTCCAGATTTCATATTTCTACTAACCTGTAATTTATATGAAAAGACAGTGGAAAGATAATTCTACAAAATGAGAAGGTAGAAAATATAACATGCAATTACCTTTGCTGAAAAATTACTTAAAAATATTCGCATTACCAAGCAATAATCATAGCAATAATTACTGAAGGGAGAAATTGCATTGGGAAACAGCTAGAGGCATTTTTCTTCAAATATAATGTATTTACACTTTTCTTTCGGTCTATTTTTGGGCTCTTCCTACAGATCATACACGTTTATTATTAAGAGGATTTAGTCATGGGTCCTTTCCCATATTCCTTTTTCATCATTCCTCTCCTCTTTTCTTCTTCTTTCTGCTCAAAAACATCTCAGGCTTAAGATTTAACTCTGAGAAGCCTTTACCTCACAGAATCTCTGCCTGTGATTCTACATTGGGGCCCAGAGTACCAGAAAAGCTACAGTTATTTAAGCCAGTTTGAAATCAACTTGACATTTCCCTCTTTTGTATCTTTAATCCCTCAGGAAGTACCAATGGTTCTATATCCAAACTATAACTCAAGCCTACCACCCTTCTACTTGTCTGATGCCATGCTTCCATTTGAACCTCCACAGTCCTTGCATCAAAGATTGTATCACATTTCTAATTAAATAGTTCATAAATCATTCTGTCCCTTCCCTCTTCTAATACACACCCACCCACACTGACTCATCTTCCACCCAGTGGCCAGTGTAATTTGTCCAAGTCAGGTTATAACATATACTTAGAACTCTCTTTAGCCTCTTTGCCTACTGCCACGGTTTAGGTCTTGGATTAAACTCCTTTCCCTCAGAGTCATACCCCGACTCTCAAATCAGTGCTAACTACTCTTCCTAATTTCTGTCATGTTATCATGTAGTTTCTTTCAGAATGCTCATCACAACTTTTGTCATGTCCTCCTTTCATAGCATTTATCACCATGTGTACCTGTTTGTTTCCTGACTTGCTTCTCTGCTGTATTGTGAGGTCCTTGACAAAGGGGCCCCTATGTGTTTGAGGTGATCAGCATTTACTTTTGCCCAGAGAAGTTGGGCAAAATCCTACTATAGGAGTAACTAATGATTGGTGATTATTTCATTCTACATTGCCACTAAAGATGTTTCAAATGACATGACATAAGTATATAAAACATACTGATAATTTAGGGTAAAGATGACAGACATTTAATATTTTGAAAGTTAACCACTTGCAGTAGATTGATTGTAAAATACCACTGGGGTTGATTTCAAGAAGCTAAGATCCTGAGGACTGCATTCCTTGGCATGTGGAACTCCTTTGCAAGGATATTTAGGTGGTCATATTTATGAAAAAAGAAGCAACATATACTCTCCCAATAATCACATTCAGAAAGCCATCAGAGGGCAGAGTCTCAGGTACTGAGACTGATGTATTAACTATGGATTTATATCTTCTCCCTCAGAAAACCTTGGGTGTGGGGCACCTGGGCATTCCAGTCACTTAAGCATTTGATTCTTAATTTCAGCTCAGGTCTTGACTTCAGGGTCTTGAGTTCAAGTCTGGATTGGGCTCCATGCTGTACATGGAGCCTACTTAAAAAAAAAAAAAAAAAAAAAACAATCTTGGATGGCTTGGATGGTAAGAACTTAGAGCTTGTGTATGCACCTTCTTTTAAAATGTTAAGATGTATTAATGTCAGGTAAATTTTTACTTGAAAAAAGTAGATGGGCACTGAAGTGAGGGAGCTTGTACATTAGCCGCCTGAAATACCTCCAGCAAGAAAAGCTTAAGGGCACTGAGCACATGACAGAGGGCTATCATAACTATTTAAGAAAGAATCAGAGGATTAACACCCAGCTTTCCACCCTTTATAAGAGAGAGATCTCGATTAGAAGAGAGTAATCTTGCTTCTATCCACCAATTTTTATAGGCAACAAGTTTTGAGGGAAATAAAACCCTTTTAGCGACATTTTGTGTGACAGAAGTTGAAAAGCCAGAATCTTCCATCTTCTACTTTGCCTCTTGGGTACATTTGGAGAAATAATTTACCTAGCAGCATAACTGTGACATTCCATTATTGGTTAGGTAAGTAGAAATCTCCACAAGATTAATAAATTACTGCTCCTAACAGCACCAGCATCATCTTTATATCCCTATACCAAGCACCCAAATATACTGCAAATGACAGAATTTTTAACTTTTATTCATGTTCAATACAGATTATGGTATTTTAGTCTTTGACTATATTGAACTGTATGTTCTTTTCAGGTTAAACACCCATCGCAAAACAGCCTTGGTATTTTTTTAAAAGGCAAAAGATTTATACAATCTGAAGAGAAACCAGAGTTAGGTGTTTTTTTAAAAGAGTGAATGGTAGGACACGCGAGCACAGTTTTGTCATTACCCTGGTTTTCAGCAATACGAGCAGTTCCTCCAACTCTTGGGTTTGTTATTAGTATTTATTGGAAGAAAAGGTTTTCCTGCATCTCTCAGAAGTAAAAAGGAAAGGTCTATTTGTTAGTATTTTGTATACTCAAGGCAAATATTGGGACCCCAGTACCAGCCCCCAAATATGAGTATCATTTCTCAGTTATTGATCCCTTTAGCCAGGACATTGAGTGGAAGTGTGTGATACTATTATTACAGACGGCCAAACATTTGGGCTTTAAAGAAAGTTATAATTTATAACAAGAGAGGCATAAATTGGAATTGATTTCATTAGAGGAACTTAGCACCCCAGAATAATGATACTACTTTTTCTTTAAGGACACTATTGCATTACAGTTTTGCTTCACTAAATTAAGAATGCTACCAAGTTGGTAGTAAATTCTGAAGTTTGTTACTAAGCAAACTCTAAAGGCCATTCAGAGGCCAGGAGTTCATATATATCAACGGAAACAAATTAGACACAAAGTTTAAAATTCAGCTTTCATTACAGGAAACTTTGGAAGTGCATCGACAGTTTATCATTTGTTGTTGTTGTTAATACTCAATTTTAATGACTCAGCAGATGATTTCACTGATGTTTAGCTGCTGAAGGAGGTACACTTAATGATACCGGGTATTTGAGAGTTCAAGACTTTGGACTGTAGACCTCTCTACAATGATTAGAATGACTCCAGATGAATTATTCTCTGCCTGTTTTCTAAACGAGCACTTAAAATGGTCTGGTAAATAATCCCAACAAAGTGCTTTTAAGAACTTCAAGTGACCAGCCACTTTTTATTTCCTGGGAAGTTCAGTGTTACTGCTCCAGAAGTGGAAGGCTTAAATGGGGCGGGGATGAGGGCAAATATTAAACTGAAATGAATGACTGAATCGTCTTTGGAAGAAAGGTTCTGTCTTGCTTGTATTTTTTAAACGCGCATCAATCAATCAAAATGTCACAAACATTAAGGATTACCAGGGCATGGATTGAAAATATCAGGTTGTGAGAAGAGTCCCTGTCCCAGAAATAACCCCCCGCAAGCCAAACACCACAAGGAGATGTGGATGCCTGAGGATAGTCAAGCACAAGATAAAAACGAAAGTGTAGGAACTATTCTGATAAAAGAGGGTAATAGGGAATTAAAAGTCTGGACCATGGTTTATTAGTAAACATGGGCTTTGAGCTAAGTCTAAAGCATCTTTCCCATTTTGTAAGTGTGGAATAATGAAAAATAAATTTGCTATTCCCTTATCTAAAAAAATCTCTGGTTTTTCAATTTTCTGCAGTCCTTTTGACTTTAAATGCATTTTTCCTTGTGGTTGAATGTACATTTTTATTTTAAAAAAATCCATTCATAATTTTATATGTGTCCCAATTTCAGCAAGCTGTGAAATTACATGTCTGTCAATAAATTAAATTGCAATAGCTGCAGAACCCCCTGCTGCTTTAAACAGGAAGTTAAGTCTTATTCTCTTTTTCCTAGAATTTTTGAGAGTTTTCTGTAGAGCCTCATTGGTGCATTTAAACATCTGATTAAATGCTTTTTTGTTTTTTTTAAAGACTTACTTGTGGGTTTTTTTTTTGGAGAAGAGTTTATGGGAGGAGGGGCAGAAGGAGAGACAGAATCTTAAGCAGACTCCACACCCATTGGAGCCCCATGCAGGGCTCAATCTCAACCCGATTATCAAGACCTGAGCAAAAAGCAAGAGTCAGTGGCTTAACCAACTGCACCACTCTGGCGCCCCTAAATGCATCTTATTTCTGCTTTACTCTCTTTTCCCAAAGACAGCCCGAGTTCTTTTCTTTAAGTGATTGCAGACAACATATTGCTACTTTTAATAAGCATGGAAGTACAACACAGAAAGTAAATAAGTAGCTATTCTATGTCTCAAAAGTCCAGGTTGAACTTAACTTGGGGCTCTTCATTCCACTACTCTGTTTCTACATGTTGCAGAGACCTCTTACTTCATCAAACAAACAAACAAAGAAAAGAACCAAAATGTTTAGCGCCTCTTTTTTCTCAGATTACATTTTGAGAATCAAGTCCTGGGGGCAAGTTTCACCCTGCCTTTAATTCAAGCCCTATCTCAACAGTCCTCATTACTTGTTTATCAACCTTTCCAGAATGATAATAATTTTGACCCAAGAAAAGCAAATCCCAGCAGGCTAATCCCACTACCACTTTAAGGAATTTATTCATGCCCAGTAGTTCCAGTAGCGTGTGGACTTCTGGACAATAGTGCAAACTAAGGCCACTCTAATTCCACCTGTCAGATAACAGTATCTGATTCATTTACATGTTGGCGTCAATTAATTGCTTTTTCTCATTCAAGTTATATTCTTCCTGGATTCTTATATAAAGAGTTATTTTCTCCTGTATATGGATTTTGTTTTCTATTGTTAAGGAGTTCTAGGTCTTAAATCTTAACTGTAACTTTACCATACAGGTTCTGGCCTACATTGGTGGGCCAAGGTTCCAACAACACTTTAGTTTTCAGAGCCATTGCAGTGCAATGTTTTTGTGCTTGAGTTACCTGGTGGTGCTAGGGCTCCCTCTGGTCCCTGATCTTCCTGCCTGAGGGAGCAGATGACATTTCTCCAGGCTGGGCCATCTGGTACCCCAAGAAACAGGAAAAGGATTTCCAGCCTACAGGAAAATGAGTCTACCTAGGGCCAGTGTTTGTGGCAGGATCTCACCTGTTGTTGCCTGTCTGTTGATGTTGGAGAGGAGGATATTGGGGCCCAGAGGAAAAGATTTCCTAGCCTGCCACATGTTATGATGTGAAATACCCTGCCTGGGGACAGGAGATCACCTCCTGGGCTATCATTGTATAATCAATCCCATTGCTGATGATGCCTGGCTGCCTGGTCTCTCTATGTAGGGGAGGGGAGTCTCAGACTCAGGTAGAAGGGAAGGGGAGAGAGCTCCCCTCACTGCTTAATGTTAACGGGGCTTGATATGGTAGTTGGGATACCTCTGAACAGGTGGGCCCTAAATTCTAGTCTAATGATTTTAGGGAGAGTGATGGGCAGAAATCATTTTCAATCTGACTCATTTTCAATAGGAGTCTTAAACCATGTTCTCCAGTACAGGTCAAATACTGAAGACAATACTGTTTGTGGTACCCTTATAGTCTCTATTATCATTTCTCAGTTGGTTAGAAATTGGTAGAAAGTTATTATGTTATTCAAAAAAAAAAAAAAAAAGGAAAAGAAAAGAAAAGAAAGTTATTATGTTATCCTAAGATGTCAACAAAATTTGCTCTAAGATTAAACATAGGGATGGATATTTGGGATGGAAGCCGCAGGTGGAAAGGTTAAAGCTGTTTGTTATATGATAGTTGCAGCATATTAAACAGGGTTTATACTGAAAAAAAAAAAAAAGGGGGTATTCATCCCTTTAGGATTTCCATTAACATTATTGAACAGAGATGGGTGAGGATTTTTTTTTTTTTTTTAAAGAGAGAGGGAGAGGGGGAAATGAAGGGAGTGGCAGAGGACAGAGGGACAGAGAGAATCTTAAGCAGCCTCCACACTGAGGATGGAGCTTGATGCGGGGCTCAATCCCATGACCCAGAGATCAGGACCTGAGCCCAGATCAGGAGTTAGATGCCTAACCGCTTGAGCCACTTAGGTGCCTCAAGGGTGAGGATTCTTTTAAAGGTCCATTTATGTGCCACAAGAGTTGGATTAATAGTGAAGATATTTTTCATCTTTTAACATTTTGTGCCATAGAATGATAAATGTTATTTTGTCATTAAAAGATAATATGAAAATCAATTCTCTTTCATCTTTTTAAACATTGTTAAGGACAAATTATCCCAGTAATTGTGTCTAAGCTTTGATCTCTGTAGATCTAACCTAAATTCTGTTATCCCCGTAGTATATTCATGGTCCTACATATTAGTAACTTGGATTATGGTGAATTTTATAAATCATTAAGTAAGATGTACAATAAGCACTTTTAATAAGAATTTCAGCATGCAAGCTGACCAAGGTAAAGGAAAATTTGAATGACATTTTCACAATCCAATGAGCAATATATTAGTAAAGCAAAGCCTATACTCAGTAGAGAAGGCCTGTACTTCTGTACTTGAAATGCCGTGGTAATGGAATTCAGGTTGGCATGGGAACAGTACAGAATGTTAAGCAACAAACAGAAGAAACTGAAACATGTTTCCAATGAGCATAAGAAATAAATGGCTCAGGAGATGGTGTTAGCATTGGAAAGAACAAAGAATGAATCTGGTCAGTATATTTTAAAAAACAGGGATATACTCAAGAGTTGATTAGAGTCCAACTAAACATACATGAAAAGAATCGCAGGAGTAATACCTAAAGATAACTTATGTTAAATATGTAATGACATTTATTTTTTATTTTTTTTTTTTTTAACTTGTCAGATAGAGAGAGCAGGAGCAAGCACAGACAGACAGAGTGGCAGGTAGAGGCAGAGGGAGAAGCAGGCTCACTGCTGAGCAAGGAGCCTGATGTGGGACTCGATCCCAGGATGCTGGGATCATGACCTGAGCCGAAGGCAGCCGCTTAACCAACTGAGCCACCCAGGCGTCCCTGTAATGACATATTTTTATTTTCATTTTTTAAAAGACTTTATTTATTTATTTGACAGACAGAGATCACAAGGAGGCAAAGAGGCAGGCAGAGAGAGAGGAGGAAGCAGGCTCCCCTCTGAGCAGAGAGCCCAATGTGGGGTTCCATCCCAGGACTCTGGGATCATGACCTGAGCTGAAGGCAGAGGCTTTAACCCACTGAGCCACCCAGACGCCCCTGTAATTACATATTTTTAAAGATTGGTGAAAAGCAAGGTATCTTATGCAATATACATAATTATAGGCTCCAGAAGAATGAATGAGATTCAGACAGGTCTCAAAAATTAAGAGACTAATTTTGTTGTTTTTGTTTTTATTTTTATTTTTATTTTTTAATTTTTAAAAAGTTTTATTTATTTATTTTAGAAAGAGAGCATGAGTGGGAGGGACAGAGTGAAAGGAAGAGACAATCTCAAGCAGACTCTGCACTAAGCACAGAGTCTAGTGTGAGTCTTGATCCCAGAACACCGAGTTCATGATCTGAGCTGAAACCAAAAGTCGGAAACTTAACTGATTGTGCCACCAGTGCCCCTTGTTTTGGTTTTTTAAATAAGTGGGGTGATTTCTATGACCCAGAAAATTCTTGAGAGTTTATAGATAGGTAATCATAAAAATATAGTAGCAAAGTTTCCCTGAATGAATGGAATACCTGCAGAAGATTTAACTAGATATGAAGAAAAGGAAGATTTTTAAAAATGAATTTAAATGAATTTAAATGAATTTAAAATAAATTTTAAATGAATTTGCATGATATATATAATAATATGAAAGAGCAGGTGTCAGAAATGTATGGAATTAGAGATCTAAGAAGAAAACCAACTTACCAACAACTGACAGGTGGCTAACCAGGATCACAAGAGTTAGATGGCAAACTGACACCATGATAACTTCTGGGTAGAATTCCTCTCTTCAGAAGACTGATCTTGGAATGAATTTTTGACTAAACAGATGTTTTTAATGGACCCAGACTGACCCATTTATTGATGTCTCACCAAGCTGAGTGTGAGGAATTGTTCAAAAATATAAAATAAGGATGGCTTATTTCAATGCTCAAGGTTTTAGTTGCAAATGCAAATGACAAAATTGCCAAAAGAGAAAAGTAACATTTGAATAATGGCAGAGAATAAATAGAATAACAAATGGAATTATAAGAATTCTATGATCAAGATGGAGCGCATTCAACCCCACCTCACTTCTACTCAACAATTTATGATGAATATATTAGAAACAAACAAAATTAGTAACTTAGAAGATGAAGATCCAAAAATAAATAGTAATTTTCAAATTAAAAAATAAATTAAATGGGGCACCTGGTGGCTCAGTCAGCTGGGTTTCCAACTCTTGGTTTTGACTCAGGTTGTGAACTCAGAGTCCTGAGATCAAGTGCCATGCTGGACTCCATTCTCAGTGGGGAGTCTGCTTGAGATTCTCTCTCTCTCTCTCTCTCTCCCTCTGCACCTCCCCCAACCCCTTGCTCTCTTGTTTCACTCTCTCTCTCAAAATAAATAAATAAATCTTTAAAAAAATTAATTAAATGACCTAGGGAACATATCAAGACTCTTAAAATTCCTCTTTTAGGATTTCCACTAGCTCTTATTAGGACAGAACAAAGGTAATATTTAATAAAAGAGGAGCCAACATAAATCCTTAGATTATAGACCCAGCCTACATTCAAGATTTTTTTTTTTTAAGGCAAAGCTAGTCAAAACAATAGTAGTAGCAAAAAATAAGACAAAAATATACTCTTTATTAGACACAGAATCAGGAACAGAAAACAGCCCTGCCTCTTGGATCCTTCTCCATTCCACTTTATGGCATTCTTCATTCAATTCAGCACAAATATATTAAGCACTTTTAAAGTGCTCAATACCATGTTAATTACTATAGAAAATGGTATGAAAGAGGACTGGATTTAAATCAGCTGGAAAGAGAAAGGAGTAAAATATAGTATAAACAATGTTTTCTATGGGTAATCAAAGAGGATTTTACAGCTGCATACATGGTTTGCATTTAATGGTTTGAAGGAATAACCTCTTCAACTTGCACCTCTTAACTCATTTATTCCACTACTAGTCAATAAGTACATTTCAAAATCATATGTCAACAAAAATAAGAAGCAAAGGCTAATTTCACTGTGAACCATGTTTGGTTGGGAAGGTAGGACATGGAAGGCTATATAAAAATGTTCTCTAATATATATGTTGATTATTAGTCAACAAATTCTGCCTTATTAAAAATATATATAATTCATTCTTAGACACAAAGTTACATTCAACATTAAAATATTTAATTCTATAATAAAATGATTCAGGGGTGCCTGGCTGGCTCAGTCAGGTATGGGACTCTTGATTTAGAGACTGTGAGTTTGATCCTCACTTTGGGTGTACAGATTACTTAAAAAAATAAAAAATAAAACAATTCAATGACTTTAACTTTTCTCCAATGCAAACACAATTAACTGATCTACATATTGAAAGAAACTATTATATGTATATAACTTCAGGAGGTAAAGAATTAGCAAGTGCCACTTCTTACCCTGAAAAAATACATATTAGAAACTTTCAAACATTCAGGTTAAGTAACCAATTTAAAGTTGAGTTCAAGGTTTTCCTGGGCTCATAAATAAATCCCTTAGAGGTGTTTATGCAAATATGGAGAACTTAAGACTTCTGAAGTTTCCATGGGAGCATACTTTTTTTTCTTATTTGATTTTGCGGGACACTGATATGAGGAATATGTGAATTATTTAATCGTAGAAGGAGGCATTTTAGTTATCAGCATCAGTAACTCTACAATTACAAACTTTCAATATTTGAAAGTTGGGGCTTAATGTTTAGGGGAGGTAGTATCCTTGCCTTTATTGATCCAATTGTATAATATCTACCAGTTTAATAGGTGTGTGGACCAATCTTTATGTACCAAATCCAAATTTCAAAGGGCTTGAGGGAAGAAGTAAAACTGACTCAGGGCTCAACTCACAGCTGGAAGAATGGAGGAATTTATATTTGCAGCTGTGCAGTGTTGTTATCAATATCTGCTGGGAAAACCCTCTGACATCTTCCCTGAAATGATTAGCACACATCATCTTCCTAGAAGTGGGCTGGAGGCCCCCAAATAGCACATTTACTCTGCTTGCCTAAGGACCTATAGTTCAAGTTGGAGCATTAAAAAGGTTGTTGTGTAGCACAGAGCCTCTAACCATAATCTTATTTTCCACTTCAAAGGTATGGAGTGAAAAGTGTCACTGTTAATTGTATCTTGAGCTTGTGCTTAAAATGTAGGATGACATATTTAAAAAGAAAGAAAAATATTTCATTTTCAACACAAATAGCATGATTTAGTCATATATTAAATTATGATAAATAATAAATGATGCATTTTATTACCTTTATTTGTAAATAACAATGTATGAAAATA
The DNA here is from genome assembly GCA_003697995.1 of Taxidea taxus jeffersonii. Taxonomy (NCBI): domain Eukaryota; kingdom Metazoa; phylum Chordata; class Mammalia; order Carnivora; family Mustelidae; genus Taxidea; species Taxidea taxus. The sequence continues at coordinate 14,439 of RCUC01126155.1, forward strand.
TATAGCCATTATTTGGGAAGAGTTAGATATTGTTAATTTTAAAAAAAGACCAGAAAAAGCACCTTGCAGTACTTTTTAAACATAGATTTATCAGGGCACCTGGGTGGTTCAGTCAGTTAAGCATCTGCCTTCGGCGCAGGTCATGATCCTGAGGTTGGGATCGAGCCCTCCATCAGGCTCCCTGCTCAGTGGAGAGTCTGCTTCTTCCTCTCGCTCTGCCTGCCGCTCTGCTTACTTGTGCTCTGTCAAACAAATAAATAAAATCTTCAAAAAAAAGATAGACATATCTAGCTATATACTTTTCTTTTTTTTTCCATAAAATTTCCTCCTGTTCTCTTTGTGTGTTTTGTGTGATAAAAACACCGTAAGATTGATAGATTGATCTATCTACTTAGCTATTTAATCTCCTTATTTTTTTAATCAAAACTTTTACTGAGAATGTGTCCTCTTTAAGTTCATGTAAATACAACCACTTAATCACTTCCCTTTCTCATTTAATTCAGAACATTTTTTTTTCCTGGTGAATGGACTATTATCAGCCAATATTACATTATATTGCCTTAAAGGTCAAATTAATCATTTAATTTTTGATAGCATGTAGGTCATGACGAGATGATGAGTTGTATAGGCTATTTTTTCTAATTTGCATTTAAACCTGTATTACATAAAACAGATAAAAATCATTTTTAAATAATCAATATCAACTGTGTTACCAGTGTAATTTACATTCCGTTTTTCATATAAATTATTTTACCAGTTAGGGTGTTTGGCTGCTGGTGATAAAGTATCTTATTAAAAGTGGATTGCAATAAAATGTATAATAAGTTCACTTAACAGTATGTTTGTGGTAGGTATTTCTGGGTTATTTTCAACTTCCCATCTTCAGCATATCAGTAATATGTCCCTTTGTTCACATAATGGCTGCAGAAATAGCATCAAACCCCCACAAGACACTGTCCAAAGCATACAGGGAACAAAGACAGTTCTTTTTTTCTTTTCTTCCCCACCCCCCTCTGGTTTATCATGAACCATCTTTTCCAGAAGCCTTCTACCACACAGCCTTCTCAAGATAACTGGCCATGATTGTGTCTAATAGCCTAACTACAGACACAAGGAAGCCTAATAAAGTGAATTTGTAATATATTCAACCTCTATTGTGAAGAACTGGTTGTGTTAGCTCTAAGGGAATAAAAAGTTGTTATTGGATAGACAATCAACACTGTCTTCCATAAACCTCATAAAACAGCAAGTAGACTGAGGCTGAGAGAGATTAACACCAATCATATAAAACGTTTTTTAAAAATCAAGCTTGTCTATATCCAAATTTTTGTCTTCCCATATCACCATTTTACCCTCCACTGTGTTAATCATAACATCAAACCTGTTCAAGAACAAACCTGTGTGCTTGGCTTGTACAAAGCAAAATTAAAGAAATACCTTCTATCTACATTTAAAGCTTTCATAGAACAAAGAAGACAGACTTTTCTCATTGTTACTATAATCATTAGAAGATATACCAATGAATAAAAGTTATAGACTTAAAGAATCAGATTTTAAGTCATCCTATGGATACACAGAATTTTCTATCAGTGAAACAAAGTGCTTTAGTTGCCACCAAGTTTGACATAACTTTTCAAACAACCCCAAATAAAAATCTAGTGCTAACTAATTCAACAATCTCCCTTTATAGTGTCTTTACCTCTTCTACTTCAAAGACCGTAGCTTCTATAGCCATAGCTACAACATGGATTTTATCACAATTTTCCATCACCTAAAAGAAAAATCTCTGAAACCCTTCCCTGTTATTTTTACAGTTCACTTGGTTCCTATTTTTTTTAGTCTTCCTAAACTTTGACCCACAATTTTCTTCAAAACTATCACTGTTCCCTTGTGTGCATTTCTTTTTCTATGCAATCTGTATAGTTTCACCCAACAATCCAATGATTCTCTTGCTAGCCCTCCCCAATGCATTTCTCCTTGTTTTTCTGCTTTATATGCCCAAACAGAACCTGAATCCCTCCATCACAGAAGTCATCTACCCTATGTGATACAAAAATCAGTTCCTGAACACCACTGGGAAAAAAGCATTTGACTATATACAGAATGATTCTATTTCAGTCATTAAAAAGTGTCTGGCAATAATTTTACATCTCTAATAAGTGCCTCATTTTCTAAAATAGTTACTGAGAGAGAAGAGAATGGAATCTTCTTTCAGAAGCTGTATAGAATCCCTGGCAAGAAGTTATCTAGTAAATATTTTTCCAGGGGAAAAAAAATAAATGAATAAATCAGCTAATCAATTTCAAGGAAGATATTGTTCTTATTAAGTGGGAAGTGTTATTAGATTAGAGGTGCTCAGATTTTTTACAGAAATCGGACAATGTGTTAAAAGAGAAATGGGAACAGTAAAAGTAATAATAACAAAAAATTGTGGAAACTGAAGTAAACTGGAGGACTCAGACCCTTTTGAATGGGCATATCTAGTGAGCAACAAATGATTATTTTCACGTGGAATACTGAGCCTATATTTTCATATACTCCAATTTTTACTTTTGCTTTTTCAAAGAAGTTAAAAGTTCATTTTTTTTAACATGAACAATCCCAATATCCAAAATATGGGCCAGGGTATAATAACATGCCTCCTAGACAGAGGAAGTCTATGGGTGACCACATTTCAACCCAATAATATATAGATTACTAAAGGGTATCCTAATGCTAAAGTGAATGAAATCCCTAAAGAGGAAGAAAAGGGGTTTTAAAATCCAAACAGATTTTTAAAATTGAATTAAAGTTAGTTGGACATATTACTGCCAATCTAGACAGATAAAAATATCAATAAAGATAAAAATATCAATAATTGATATTTTTATTGATCAATAGATGAACAGATGGATAGATTTAGATGCTGACTCAATTATTGCCCAATCCTTATTTTTAGTACAAAGTCTACTACACTTAAAGATAAATTTTGTTTAAAGATAAGGAGTATGCAAGTAGCAGTCACAATAATTTTTTTACAAAACTCAGGGCATCTATTCCCTAGTATGTATTAACCATGCAGTTGCTCTGGATGGCATATAAGCCTCAATTGCCTATCTTTGGCACTTGTGTCTTTGGGGCTCTCATACGTATGGAATTTGGTTTTTTTCTTATTAACCTGTCTACATCAATTTCACTATTAAATCAGCTAAAATACTTAGAAGGGAACACTTTTGACCCTACACAAACTTAAAATAATTTATAAAGGCCCAACCTAAGTCATAATTCTGCCATGAGACTTTCCTAGTGATAATGCATCTCCTTCTTCTTGATCTTCAACAGCATCTTTCATGTAGAGTTCACTTTTACCATGAGTTTGAGTTGTTTTTTTGAGACTACCTCTTATTAGCTTGTGCTGGAAAGCAGAGACTATACTTGTATCCATATTCATTGCCCTAATAATACTTAACGTAAGGCTTACTCTTATAAAACATGCTCAATCAAAACAAGTGGGATTTAGCTAATTTGAGGTTCATGATTTAAGTTCCCCCAAATGATTACTTGACTAACCATTACAACTACCTGCTATAGTTTAATGTTTAATACACTCTTTTTCAAAAATCTGAAATATTACAAATTATTGTGTTGTCAAGTCATGTTCATCTGAATCAGAGATCTTGCCAGTATTTTCCAGCATTTTAAAAGATAGAGGGGGGCGCCTGGGTGGCTCAGTGGGTTGAAGCCTCTGCCTTCTGCTGGGATCGAGCCCCGCATCGGGCTCTCTGCTCAGCGGGGAGCCTGCTTCCTCCTCTCTCTCTGCCTGCCTCTCTGCTTACTTGTGATCTCGATCTCTCTGTGTTAAATAAATAAATAAAATCTTAAAAAAAAAAAAAAAGATAGAGGTAACATTGAGGCACCCATGAATCAGAGAGAAGTCCAGTACTGCTAATGCAGCTCTCCCTGTCCTTTCTCTTGGTATCAGGAAGTGCAGTTTAACATATGAGGTCTTTAATGTGGTTACATGACTTATGCAAAAGAGAGCAGCTTTTAATCATAGAATATATTCATTTCATATTCAGTTTGTTACAGAGCCTAATGTTTTCTGGGGAACATGCCCATTAATCATTGATCCCTACTTTGTTTACTATAAATAGTCCCAGACAGCCCAGGTATACCCTGCTAAAATGTTCCCTAGATATAAGCTCTCCTGTTAGATTAAAACATTATTAGCTTTTCTTCTAGGAAGTCTATCATTAATGTATTTATAGTGAGATTTGATCAAGCCAGGATATCTCCCCCACCCACCTGAGATTTTACTTTTAATGTCTAATTAAGAAAGATAATAGATTCCAGGTCTATAAATACCTATTTCTCACCCTCAAACTCCAGATACCTTCTCCCTAGGAATTATACATTTCAGATAATTTTCCCAAATTTATGCCGAGAAGAACAATATGGATTTAGTGAAAACATGTGAAAAATGATACCAAAATTTGTTTTAAGATCATATTTATGATACTAGGCTTTGAGATTTAATTTCAATAAAATAGAGATTATTAGTTTGTTTTAAATGTGAGATATCTGAGAAGCTCTAAAGACACAGATTGATTTTTTTAGTAAATATTCAATAGTTTGATTATTCAGAATAATTCATCTAGATTCATATGTAACTGATATTTTGCTTCATCATTTGCCCATTTTAAAATGTTCTTCAATAATTCAAGAAAATAGGCTTTTTGTTGGGGTTAAACACGGATTCCACCAAGTCTTTCACCAGGATTTTTTCATCACCTTAATGTTACTACATACATAATATGCATACTATACATCCTGTTATCAGATAACATCTCTGCATTCTATTCAAAATACTAATAAATATAATATTTGAGCTCAGCAAGTTGACAAAAATAAAAAAATACAGAAATAGAGTCATTAAATGTCAGTAACTCTGGTTTATTCAAGCCTCCCTTATATTTAAATGTTTTTAAATGTTTCTGATTATGAATAAATTCCATTTCTCAAATTTTGTCTAGATTTCACTATATTTGATCTCTCTTATCTAGCTAATACATGAAAAGGCAGAAGTATAAGCTTTCATTTTTTTCTTTAAACTTTGTTTATTTACTTAAGTAATCTCTATGTACAATGTGGGGCTCCAACTCAGGACCCCAGAAATCAAGAGTTACATTCTCCTCAGACCTAGCCAGCCAGGCGCCCCTAGCCATCATTTTTTTAAAGTGGTTGACAATGTGAGTTGAAAATGTAGTTGTCTCTAACTGAAAATCATTATTAAAGTGTGAAGTCAAACTATAAAAATCTAGAAGTGAGGTATGCAGTAAAGAGCTATGAAGCTACTTCAATCTGTTTTTCATAATAAATTTATCACACACACACACAAAACAACATTGAAACCTGCCTTTTAAGGCTTGAAGTTAAATGAAGCTGAGAGGGACAGCTTACATGATAGATGGCTAAATAAAGATTTTAAATGAACCTAACAATCGTAATACCAACATGGAATGGAAAAGGCAAATTTTACGGAAATATAATGTAAAGATCTGAATTAAAAATCAGCTTTGATTATGGTAGCATTGGGTGAAAGGGCCTACGATGGCTCAGGTGAAAAACATCTGCGGGTGTGGTGACATTAGAAGTCTAATACAATGAATAAAATGACTTGCTCATATGCAAACCCAAACAGAAACTGCATTAGTGAAAAATTACATTGCTTTTATGATAGAATATAATTTTCAAATTATTTTGTTCTAGTTATTTTGTTTTACGGTTGTCAAAAAAATAACTGAAGTTCTTTCTTCTAAATTAAGTAATCCCTACTTAATAGGGGCAAAAAAGGTGTTTGTCCAGATAAAGTTGGCTAGCATGGTAACATGATGCAGAAATGTTTAAAGGAATCTGAGATATTCAAACATGTTTATACCTAATTGAGGAACTAATGTGTTTTATAAGACAACAATTTTTATAGTATTTCCCCAAGAGGCAGAGTAACATTAGAAGTTGAAATCTACTAGTAAGCAGATTCCATTACAAGGAGGGAAAAATCAACTAATTACAGCTATCCTAGATAGAAATGTGTCACTTCAAGAAGGTTATTTTGTCATCACTGTTGTTTTTCAGTTACTTCAAAACAGACAAACCCAAATATAAATTTCTTTTGGGGTTGTTGTTGATACTAGTTTTGAATTACCAAATCACAGGCAGAAGAACATTGTTTATATGAGTGATAAGTACAAACTCATGCAGCCAAGTACACAACCCATGCCAAATGTGCATGACCTTTTGGTCATATACATCCTATGAAGGCAGGGTCCATTAGTCATCTCCCAATCCCAGGTCTATTTCTTTCAGCCTGAACTGTTGTCTCTACAGGCTAAAAATATTTTCCTTTTTTTTTTAATTGCACAATATATGTTAAATTTCTATGATCTGTCCAAACAGACCAACATTCTTAGAGCAGATTCCTTGATTACCGATATAGCAAAACAGGTCATTGCATTAAAGAAAGAAATTGTGAAATTTTGCGCTAAGCCTTGGGAATATATGCTCAATGTTTTATCAGGGTAAAAGAAAAGAATATATGACTAGCTTTTCCCAGAAAATAATTTGTTTATTTATTTAGTTTTTTAAAGATTTTATTTATGTACTTGAGAGAGAGAGCATGAGAGGGGAGAGGAGGAGCGAGGGTCAGAGGGGAGAAGCATTCTCTCTGCCGACCAGGGAGCCTGGGACTCCAGGATCATGACCTGAGCTGAAGGTGGTCGCTTAACCAACGGAGCCACCCAGATGCCCAATAATTTGTTTATTAAAACAAATCAGCATTATACTAATCTCATCCATACAAAGATGTTTGATTAAACTCCCCCAATATAAGTACAGTATATTACATATGATCTAAAAAAAAAAAAAGAAAAAAGATTTATTTGCCAGAGAGAGAGAGAGCACACAAGAAGAGGAACAGCAGGCAGAGGGAGAAGCAGGCTTGATGTGGGATTTGATCCCAGGCTCTTGGGGATCATGACCTGAGCTGAAGGCAGATGTTTACCCGATCGAGCCACCTAGGTGTCCCTAGAGATGACCTTTGAACAACATGGGGTTTGGGAATGCTGACCACTGCTGCCCCTTTTAGTCAAAAATTCACACATAATTTTGAATCCCCCCAAATTTAAGTAGTAATAGCCTACTGTTGAACAGAAGCCTTACTGATTATGTAAGCGTTGATTAATGCATTTTTGGTATGCTATATGTATTATATGATGCACTATTAGAATAAAGTAAGCTAGAGAAAATAAGATGGTATTAAGAAAATCATAAGGAAGAGAAAATATATGTACAGTACTGTACTGTATTTATTGAAAAAAAAATCCATGTACTAGTGGGCCTGCACAGTTCAAATATACTGTTCAAGGGTCAACTCTACTCCTCAGGGTGTTTGAGGTATAAAGAAAAATTAATATGAACAACACTTTTAATTTTATGATATGAAATTATGGAATATATAACAATACAAGGGAAATCAACAAAACAATACCCTGGAAATTTTTATTGAACTTTTAAACAATAAAAATAAATAACTTTAGTTTTAGGTTCTCTATAACTTGTAAGAGCAAATAACAATATCCTGGTGTTTTAGCAGTTCTCTGCAATTTCAGGTACATAATCATGGTATTTCCTGATTGCTTCAGTCCACATTTTATTTTCTAGACTCCTACTAAATTTTTAGGCCATTGAATCTCACATAGCTCAAAAGAAAAATTTTCAGCTCCCTGAAATAAAATACGGTATCTTATTTTTCTTCTACATTTCCACAAACCCAGTGTCTGAAACTAGTGGATATTTAATGAATACGTATCAATTAATTGATTTTTCACACTTAGGTGCAGAGGTTTTTAAATTCCAAAGCGTTGTTCTTCCTTTCCCCTTGCAAGGATCTTATCATATTGTTATGCCCAGAGGTGAATGTAGATTAAGGTTAATTACCAGGGTGCATGTAAAAACAAAAGCAAGTAGGTTAGAAGCAGAAGATAAACTGCATCGCAGTTAAATTGGATGCAATTCTAAAATGTTTTCATTGAATTTCCCACACCTGTTAGGATCTCTAAGTCTCAATATTGTTAGGCCATGGAGGGATTTTTGTCTTGGTAAAATGCAAATGTCCCATTGTTTTGATGTCCTATATCTGGCATGTCTGTGTGTGTGTGTGACATTATGAGGAGGGAGGCCAAAAGAAGATTGTCATAATGCACCTGTCCATTAGTGAGTCCTCATGCCCAGCAGAAACTTTCTGGCACCATCTGGTTATAATCTTATGCTCTGAAGCATAAGAATTGATGGACCTTTTAATTTTTATCTCAGCTAGTATAATTGCAGATGCTATTCTTATTCAAAATGGGCCACGTTTTGCCCACAGCCAAAAGCATACAGTTCCCATTGACTTTAATATGAGGACAGGCACAAGAAAATGACAAGAGAATTCAGCCCAATGCGTCTAATTGCTTTATGAATCTTAATAAGCCTGTTTAACTTAATAATGTTCAATCGTGAAGATTTTCACAGGTTATTTATTCATTTGCTGTAAAAAGGATTTTCTTGAACCTTTTCACAAAGGGCTGTGTTTTCATTACAAAGCAGATTCTTTGCTCTCTGTGGCCAAGAAGGACTGCATTGAGTCATGGATTTTTTTACAAACAACAGGAATCTGAGAAAGACTGAAAATACTACTACCAAACGTTCCAGGAGACACAGAAAGTGCATGCCCTGAAATGATGAAGGCTTAAGAGAATTTATGCAGTGCCTTTTCATACAAAGACAAGTGCAATTTGTACAGAACATAAAGAATCATAGCTAATTACACTGGTTTTAATTGGGTTTGTGCTAAATCCAATGCTTTATAGAACCATCACTGCCGAAGAGGAAAAAGATAGCCAAATTACAAAATATACAGAGAAGCTGACTATAGAGAACTAAGTGAGATAAATAGAGCCAAATGCCCCACTAGGAAAGAATCAGCATAAAATAAGAATGAAGCACACATTTCTAAGAGGAGATAAATGGAAAATTAATTCTGGACATTAAATGTAGCCCAATTCCCTTTTTCTACACTTTGTTATATATGTAGATAGATAGATAGATAGATAGAGCAGGCTAGAGATACAGATTTGGATATAGCTATAGATATGCCTCTTCTCTGACACAAAAATAAAATGCCCCCCTAAAGTATGGGGCTATGTTTCCTCTACATGTATGGATCACTGACCATGAGGCCAAAAACACTGTTGGATGATAACAACAGTTAAATCATGATGTGAGTGGTAAGGAGAACTGAGCTTCCCTTTCCCTACTAGTAGCAAAAATTCAATGGACAAAAGGAGTTGGTACTAAAACACACAGACACACACACACACACACACACGCATATGCACACAGAGATGGACTATATATCAGGGAGCCTCCCCACCAAGCTTTAGCAGAGAGACCTACCAAATTTCATGATTAAGAATAATACATAGAGGAAGGGAAGGAAAAATAAGATGGTAAGATGAAAACAGAGAGGGAGGCACACCATAAGAGACTTTTAACTCTGGGAGACAACCTCAGGTTGCTAAATTAAATTTTAATTTAATAAAAATTAAATTTTATAACTATGTATAGTTATGGTTGTTAACTAGAATTACTGTGATGGTCATTTAGCAAAATATACAAATACTGAACTGCTATGTTGTATACTTGAAAGTACTATAATTCTATAGATCAAGCATACATCAATGAAATAGAATCAATAAAATCACGTAGTTTAGGTGGAAAAAAAAGAATACAGTTTCTCTCTTCTCTGACTGATCAGCTCTTAATGTCCTCCAGCATATTTTTTGAGGCAAAAGATTTACCAATTTTTGGACTTATATTTCCTTAGTGGGTAGAGTACTGGTGTTAAGCACAGTGTGGCTGGGAATCTGTGCTCAGATTTAACAAATTCTGTTTTTGTATTATTAAGGGTCCACATCTTTGATGAGAAGTCTTTAAACACTTCATGTCAAACACGAGAGAAAGAGGGAGAGGTCTGGGCTCAAAAACATTGGGATGATGATACCCATTATGTCCAAATGCCACAGGGAGGAAGTCTACAGTTTTTGACACAGACAGGGATGCTTATCAGTCCAAGACAACACAGATCTACATTTTCAGTTGAATGTAATTTTTCAAAGTATCCTATCTTAACATGCTGAGGATAGCTCGAAATTCTTTTTGAGTCATATAGGGCTCCAGTAGAGGTTAGGAGGAGGGGTGAAATTACAGTTATTGGGGATATATACTGTAAGGGCCTATTTAGCCAAAACGGCTCCATTTGCATTGAATAGCCATTTTGTTGTTTATGCAGTAAAACTTAAATGGACCCTGCCCTCTCCCCCCAGGGGACTTACTTAGAAACAAGTCCTGGAAACCAGTCCCAGGTAGCAAAGCCTAAATACAAGGGCAGGTCAGGCCAGGTGGAGGTATCCAATCAGTGGGGGCCATACTGTCTCCTAGCTACAGAGGCGTATGGGCCCCACCCTTTGGGCGCCTTTTGGGCACCAATTCTGAACAAGGTGATAGGCTAGTTCAAATGTCTATTATAGAGTAAACTGTAATTCAATCGGTCACTTATGTATGACCTAGCCTGACTGTGCAGTTTTCTCTGTGTCATTGGCCACATGCGTGTGGCCAAGCCCAACCACATGGCCCTTGCCCTTAAAAGCCCATCTGTAAGGCAGAGAGGGGTCACCTCTCTCTGTAAGAGATGGCCCTGGCCAGTCAGTTTGATTCTCCATGCTTGGCACGAAATAAAGCTTTCTTTAACTTTTGCTGTGTATCAGTCTTGCTCCTTTGATTACGGACCCAACAATACAGCCATTAAAATGTAATCAGTTATTAAAGGTAAATTTTAGAATAACTAAAAATGAAAACAGCAAGTTTCTTTACAGGAGAAATAATAAATTAAACATTTAAAATCTTTGAATTGGGGCACCTGAATGGCTCGGTCAGTTAAGTGTCTGTCTTCAGCTTGGGTCGTGATCTTGGGTTCTTGGGACTGAGTTAGCATTGGGCTCTCTGCTGTGTGGGGAGTATGCTTCTCCCTCTCCCTCCACCCACTTGTGTGCTCTCTCTTGCTCACTCTCTAATAAATAAAATCTTAAAAAATAAATTCTTCAAATCAATGTATCAAGCACATTGTGTATCAGTTATGTGTATCAATAATAGACACTCATATAAACACACATACTGATGCCAAATACTCCAATTTTACCTGAGATGAAAGTATTTCTTAAGTGATTTGTCTAATACCACATATCTGTTATCTAAGATTTTTTTATGGAGATAAAATGCTAATGCATACAGCAAATCTCTGAAAATCCAAGCAAGGCAAGGTTCAATTAGGAAGGCTTTGCAATGATATAGGAAAAGCAATGCAGGGCACATGGATGGTTCAGTCAGTTAACCATCTATCTGCCTTTGACTCAGGTCATGATCTCTGGTCATTGAGCCCTGTGTGGTCTGGTCATTGACCTCTTTGCTCAGTGGGTGGGAGTGCTTCTCCTCTCCCTTTGTACCTTCACTCATGCTTTCATACTCAAATAAATAAATAGAATAAAATTTTTTAAAATGTGAGGTATATACAAGTTCTGGGATCCTAAAGCCAAGCAGATGTTTGTTGCTAAAGGAGCATTTATTAGTGCTTAATATAGAGGATTTCTAGAGAAGATTGGTCCATATGAATTTAGTCAAGCAACAAGTGAATTCTAGTGAAATTATCAAATTAATATAAAAATCAGGTAGAATTTAAGTTCATCCTGGAAATAAAGAAATGATACATTTTTCATGCTGGATTCTTTGAAAAAAAAACTCCATTTGCAACAAAAATAAAAGAATGACTCTAATGACACACAAACATACAGAGAATTTTCTGGAAAAAAATTGTCATTAAAACAACTTGAAGAAACTAGATGAGAAACCACTAAAGTAAATGGGATTGGTAATGGAAACATAGGCTATAGAACCAAGAGTGCTGATATTGAAATTATCACAGCTATATTTGAAAGTATGAGTTAAAGGAGTATACTTACACTAAGAAAATAAAATTTAAAGTGCCAAATTAAAGGCTAAGTAAGATCAGCTAATACAGACATCTAAGTAAGTATTATAAATCTGGTTTAAAAACAGTGGAAATGTCAAAAATTATTTTAGAAAGAACAGACCATGATAAAATAATGATATGATTTGTGTTTAAATAGAGTATGATGCTAAGCGAAGTAAGCCAGTCAGAGAAAGACAAATACCATATGATTTCACTCATATGTGGAATTTAAGAAACAAAACAAAGGAGCAAAGGGGAAAAAAATAGAGAGAGAGGCAAATCAAGAAACAGACTCTTACCTATAGAGAACAATCTGATGGTTACCAGAGGGGAGGTAGGTGGGCGGATGGATGAAATAGGTAATGGGGATTAAAATGGAGAGCACTTGTGATGAGCACTGGGTGTTGTATGGAAGTGTCAAATCACTGTATTTTACACCTGAAACTAGTATTACAGAGTATGGTAACTAACAGGAATTCAAATAAAGACTTAAAATATCCAGATAACATTGCTTAAGTAGAGAGAACAACAGGCAGAAAAATGTGTCAATCAAGCTGTCTCAAATAGGATAGGAAAAAAAAATATCTATTTCATATTAGACCATACTAGACCCTAAAAGTGTAAATATATATGTGTGTGTGTGTGTGTGTGTGTATACATATATAAATTTTGAAGTGGTGCACTTTGTTAACCAATAGCAAAATTATATAATAAAATATATCCTATGCAAGTAGAAGTATAAAATCATTCAACCCCTATAAAAGGGAAACTTGGGAAACGTGGAAGAAAATTCTTTTATCCTTTCATACAACAAGCACATTTTTTGGAATCTACCATAGTCCAGCAAGCTATATATGCATAGTATGTATAATATAATTTATATTCATTACACATAACATATAATTCATTATATATAACATAAAATACATGTTATATGTATTCTATAGAACTGCATGTTTATATTGTACATTATATATGTGAACATATATTATAAACATTTACAAAATACATAAAATATTTATAAAATATATAAATGATATAAAATATATAAAATTACATAATGTACATTATATACATTTGGTAGAACTTGAACTTTTTATATATGTACATAATATATATATACACACAATGTAGTAGAATTTTAAAAATTGACTCTAAAATGTATATGTAATTGGAAAGAACCCATGATTGCCAAAGCAATTTTGGAAAAAAAAAAAAGCTAGATGATTAACACTGTCTGATTTCAGGACTTGCTGTAAAGCTATACAATAATCAAGATAATATGGCATTGCTAAGATAGATAAATAGATTAATGCTTAAAGAGTCCAGAAAAAGGGCACCACATATATAACTGACTGATTCCAACATGAGTGCCATAATAATTCAGTAGAAAAAGGGTAGTCTTTTTAATAAAGTGGATATCCATCTGTAATAAAATGAACCTCAGTCCATACTTTGTACCATATACAAAAATTAACTTAAAATGGATCACAAACCTGAATGTAAAACTCAAGATTATAAAAGTTACGTAAAAAATCTTTGTGATACTGGGTTAAGTGAAATTTTCTTAGATACAATGCCGAAAATATGTACTTGTATATCTTTGAAAATATTCAAGTACATATTTTCAGATCCATCTTATAGAAAATTTTCCCACCTATAAAGAGAAGTTTCAGGAAAGGTTCTCATAGGCAAGGTTTTCTAATCTTGGCTTTGTATTAAAAGGTGAACAGAAATGAGATTCTATTGTACACTATTAGCATAGGGGTATATGTGGGCTGAGGGAGGACGTATTTGATGCTGCTGCAATAGGATCTGTTAAGCCAGTCATTTATTGAAACATTTTTATGACTTCTGTTTGCCTCTAGCTACTTAATAAAAAGGCAAAGCTAATCTCCTCTTAATCTCCCAGGGTGCTCTGTTATTTGCCAACTTTACTATAAACTATGATTTATCTGAAGAGGTTGTGAAATTGGTGTGGGGAAGAAAAAACTACATCAGAGACTTAACTTTGATTACTAGTCATTGAAGCTGTTTCCTGTGATTACATATATTTTTATTTTAAAATATTGCTAACTCCTCTTCAATAGTCTTAGAATTAAAATTGAGGCAACTTCTTTTCATTGACTTCTAGTATAGTCATTGGCATTTCATTCCCTTTCAGACTGATTTTCCCCCCACCTCTAAAAAGTTAAGTTGGCTCCAAAATTCCCCTGATATGTCTATCTTCTCTACTAGTGGAACACGAGTCTTGGACCAGGTGGGGCATTGTCTCTTGCTGCTGGACTGGATTCTCTACTTTTCCCAAGTATAAAGATAGGCTTCTCACAAGGGTGGTGGTATGGCATTTCAACCTTCCTCAGATTAAGGGCATGAAATCTCACATGGAAAGTCTATAGTTTTTCCCAATAAAAGAAGGAGCACTTTGAACATTCTCATCTGCCCCTTCCTGTTTATAAAGATTTTATTTATTTGACAGACAGAGATCACAATTAGGCAGAGAGGGGAGGAAGCAGGCTCCCTGCTGAGCAGAGAGCCCTGAGAGGCTCAATCCCAGGACCCTGGGATCATGATGTGAGCTGAAGGCAGAGGCTTTAAGCCACTGAGCCACCCAGGTGCCTGCCCCTTCCTGTTTAAACAAAGACAAAACAGGTAAAATATATTCATAATAATATTCCAGTAAGGTACAAATGAAAAAGTTATATCGATTGCCTGTTACAGCTTATAATGTGCTAATTAAATGTGCATTAATCCATTCTTTCAATTATCCAGGGGATCGGTAAACATCCACTGAGTTTTCTTTTTGTTTTTGTTTGTTTGTTTACCATGTGTCTGGCACTCTGCTAGGGATGAGGAGTAGAAGATTAATAAGACATGAGTCTAGCTTTAAAGACCTCATGGTTCACAATGTCAAAATTTTTACTCATACTGCCACTCACTGGAGTATTCTCATGGTCTAACTTGCAAATTGACTCTTCACTCTTTCTGTTTTGATCTCTGATATGGACTCACAGTCAGTCCTCTACATATCTTCAGATAGTCACAGATAAGAAGTTGAATTTTTAAAGGAAGTATATATCTATTTGCAATTCCACTTTTGTTCCAAATTAAGGCATTCTTTTTTCTCTGTAGTATTATCTTTCTCTTTCATATCTATAGAATCAGGGACATCTACATAAAACGTTTTTAAATTTTTTAACAAAGGGACACAAACTCATTGGGATATAGTATAGTGGTGCAAGATCAGATTTGATTTCTTAGAGGTAAATGGGTAAAAATTAGGGATGGGATTAATTATCTCTGAAAAATTTTCTACTTTGACAATATCTATTTTTTATTTCTTTTCAATAGAGGTGGCATAAAAATTATCTTCTTATATTTTATATTCATTATTGATTTTAATTGGAAAACTTTCCAGGAAATTTAAAAAAAAAAGTAGTCTGTCAATTAACTGAAATAGAACAAAAGAGATGCATTTATTTTCCTAATATAATTACTTATCATTTTTTTAGACAATAAACCTGAACTTGTAATGATGATTGTCTTTTTTTAGAGGGAAGATACAATTATTTGTAATAAATACAATATTTAGGAAATGATGGTAGATAATGATTTATTGAATGTCAGGTTCTTGTTTCTAATTTTTTTTTATATTTGCTATTTTTCTCAATTGGTTTAGATAGTTTACTCAAACTAGGGTAAACCACATTTTCACCAGCTCTGTATGAGGGTCTTACATTCATTACTAAGGATCTCTGTTCTTCTTTCCTTTCTTCTCCACTTCCCTTACAGAACATAAAAGAAAAACAAAACAAAAACCAAAAAAAAACCCAAATCCTTGGGAAAAGAGAAAATCAGCAACATACCCTTTTACATCAACCCAAAAATACTTTGGAGGACATGTTAAGCCAAGAAGGAAAATAAAAAAGGAAAGAGATAATGAAATGGGGGAGGGAGCCATCCCTGAGAAATGGGGGTGTCAAATGAGCCTGTCACACAAATGTGACCCTATATATACGCAGCTTGTGTTGGTAGTGATGTATAAGCTCTGAAATGTGTTTTGAGGTAGAGTCAAATGATTACCTTTGGAATTTTTTTAACAAGTTCAGTGACCACCAACTATCAATGTTTACCAGGCTTATGGTAAATGGCATGAAGGCTTATGAATGAAAATCTCTATAAACAGACTGACATAGAAAGCACATGTTAGAATTAACAGAAATTTTAAAGCAACTGTGCTTACCATGCATAAAGCACTAATGACAAGCTGGGATTTATTGTGAGGAAACAGGATATTATAAAAAGCTGGGAAAGTTGATTTGAAAAAAAAAACAAAACAAATCTAGATTTTGAGCATTCAATAACCAAAATTAAAAACCATAAAAATCATATTTGGAAGTGGATTGGGATGGCAGATTTCACACAGAGTAGAAAGAACTAGTGAACTAGAAGATCATATCAAGTTATTCAGAATGCAACAGTGTGTGTGGGGGGGTGATTGACAACATAGGAAAGAAAATACAAGGCATAAGGATTATAGAAGAAGGATCCAGTGTATGTTTGAAATGAGGTCTGGAAGTGAAAATAAAGAATACAGGGCTAAGACAAGTTTGAAGAGATGACAACTGTGGGCTTGCAAGTATTAATGAATGATGTCAAGCTGGAATTAATACTTCAATGATTCCTTTTGAGAACACTTTCATCCATTCTTCATCCCATCTTCAGAAATTTTTGCTCTTAAAATACTCTGTGGCTAACACAGTGCTTATTACACTTTTTCATAATAAACCTCTTGACTTTTCTTTCTTCTGCTTAGATTTTTTAATTCAGTGAAGGTAAGACACTGGTTTCTACTTCTTAATTTTAAATGTCTGGCTAAAGTTAGGTCACCAAAGAAGCATTTAGTTAATATTTGCTTTTTGAATTGACTCCCTCTTGGGTCCTGTAGCTCTTAATTAGTGCAGTGGGAGTGCATCCAATTCAATGATTGTATTCTCTTTCCTCAGCAACTGCACCTTACTTTTGCAGAGGCACAGTCTCTGGCAGCATTCGCTTTCTCTCTAGGTTCTTTTCTGAATTCACAAATTCATTCACCTTTTTTTTTTTTTATTGGATGCCTAATATGTAATGCATTATTCTAGATATTGGAGCAACATTTATGATCAAAGGACCAATTAAAGACTTAATGAAGTGTGGCAAATAATAAAAATGTAAGTAAGTAAATAAATAAGATGATTTCAGAGAATGATGAGCGAGCTCTATGAAGGAAATAAGCAGAGTGAAGTGATATTTGAGGCATGGGTACCCTGAAAGGGAAATCCACATGATAAGTTCAAAATATGTTAAAACAAGAGAGAAAAAACAGCTGGTTTTTCTTATATTATCTCCGTAGAAAATGACTATCAGAAAAGGTCATGAAAGGATACATTTCTGATATAGGCTATTCCTATAGGGAATTTTTGTAGGTCAATACGTGTATTTAAATGGATAATACATATGGAAAAACCTCAAAATAATTTATCAGTTCATAAAAACCTGTATCAAACATTCAATACATTGATTTTGCTATGTTAACATGAGTCTTTAAACATATTTGAGAAATTTACAGTCTAGCAAAGGAAACAGTATTTCTAAAAATGAGAAATTTGTTATCCATATAGGTCAGAGAGGACACAGACCTGGTTGGTACTCAACCTCATGTGAGTTGCCTCTTTATGTGCTTTATCCTGTAGTCTTTGTGACTCTAACTCTCTCATATCTTTACTCAGGAATAAAGTTCTCTTTCCTTTAGTCTCAGTTTTGGCATACTTCAGAGAAATGAAGTGAAGCCACTCCATTTGCAATTACTAGGTTTCAATTTCTGAAAGGTATAATAAGGTTAGGATGAATACTTCCTTCAAATATTTCCTTCCGGAAGAGAAGATGGCCAAGTCTCAAATACTTCAGGAATTCTAGTTCAATTCTAGACCTTTTGTACCCTTGCTTTTCTTTGTTTTCACTTTCTAGTGGTGGGGAGAAAGGAATCATTCACTTCTAACACATTTCTCCTAGTAGCTGACAGGTCTGATAAATACTTCGATAAAACACAAATTGTTCATACAAAGGAGATTTGTAAATTTGTATAAACTGTGACCTTACATTTATCTTTGAATTTTAAACAACTAATGTTCTCCTTGTGTCCTATTATAAGGTAAAATGAGGTTGATTCATTTGAATAGAATCTTGGTAAGCATAGAAAGGAAATCAGGTTGCCATTGACATAACATTGTAGGAAATTGCAGTATACTGTTAAAAATATTTTTTCATGTTGGGAGAAAAATTTAGATGACATTCTAGGTACACTGCTTGCCATGGTTGTGTTTAATATTAAAATGGTAGAAAGAGGGTTGTCTGTAATTCTTAGATTTCTAATATACTCTAGCTCAATTCTATTTGAATTGAAGACACCTATTTGAAAAGCAAATGTAATATGCCTGAAACCAAACCATTTGCATTTCTAGAGTATAAAAATTGCAGCACTATGCCAATACCTCTGACAGAACACTTGAGCAAAGTAGAGCTAGTGCTAGTGATACCATTAATACAAAGAGTTTAAAGCACTTTCTCTACATTTTTATTTCATAAGAAAAAGGAGGCATCATAAAAGAAAAAAATGAATAACTGAAGATAGAAGATGATATTGTTAAGAATGAAAAGGCAGGGAATAAAGTAAATGCATGTAAATTCACAGGTTTTTTTTATTATTATTCTAAATTGCAACAAGAGTAATAGTTAATGGAGGATTGGGGGATTTAGAGGGTCTAGATTCTCACAAAATGTAAATACTTCCTTTCAGAAGTGGGATAAATTGGTACATCTACTCAGTCATTATACAATTTTGACAAACTTAAAATTGGACACTTCGAGGAGAAATGAGTGACTCTAGGGCTGGGTAAGGGATGAGTGCTGGAGAGTTAAAGAAGTACTGAAAATACCAAATGATTTAGTATGGCAAAAGGATACAGAGGAAAACAGGAGGCCCTCCCAATGATCAAAGTGGAAATTAGAAAACAAAGAACCCAGGGGGGGAAAAACCCATAATATTGGACTACAGTCCAAGATATAACATAAATATCCACAAGACATTACTGATACTAATAAATACATGATGAGATCAATAAATAGGGGACAATGGACAAATTTCCTTTGCAGAATTCCAAATAATTTACATTGATACCCTGCAAGTATGGACTGGGCATAGTGACTTCCTTCCAAAGGGCACATTATGAAAATGGAGGTGGGGGGGCAGGGAGATTAACTTTGCAGGAGCAAAATCTTACAAACAGTGTTTCAGCCAGGAAACCAAAGTCAGCATCAACAGTGATAAGCTTGAAATGATCTGGTATTTTATCCCTATGGCCTTCTTTCCAAAACCCTATAAACCCTGTCTAACCATGAGAAAAACATTAGACAAATGCCATTAGAGGAGCAGCCTACAAACACCTGGCCAATGTTCTTCAAAACTGTTAATATTATCAAAAACAAGGAAGCCCAGAGAAGCCTAAGGAACATGAAGGACGAAATGTAATGCATTATTTTGGAGTTAGATTCTGAAACAGAAAGAAGTCATGTAAAATCTAAGTAAATCCATTAAAGTATAAACTCTAGTTAATAATAATGTGTCAAGGGACGCCTGAGTGGCTCAGTTGGTTAAGCAGCTGCCTTCGGCTCAGGTCATGATCCCAGAGTCCTGGGATTGAGTCCCACATCGGGTTCCTTGCTCGGCAGGGAGCCTGCTTCTCCCTCTGCCTCTGCCTGCCACTCTGTCTGCCTGTGCTCGTTCGCTCTCTCTCCCTCTCTCTCTGACAAATAAATAAATAAAATCTTAAAAAAAAACTTAAAAAAAAATAATGTGTCAATATAGGTTAATTAATTATGACAAATGTACCATAGTGAAGTAAGCTGTTAATAAGGAGACCTAGGTGTGAGGTATACAGAAACTCTCTGTGCAATATTTGTAATTTATGTAAATCTAAAACCACTCTAAAAATTTTTCAAGTTTATTGAAATGTATATATGCATATATATACACATATATACACACACAGACAATATATATACATACATACATACATACATATGTGTGTGTATGTGTGTGTAAGTTTGGGCGCCTGGAAATTACCACCGGCTTATTCCTAGAGAAAATAATTGCATTTTCTTTCCCACTACAGAAAACATCCCAAAATATTCAAATACCCTCAAACTTCTTTAAAATTGGTCTTTTTTTTTTTTTTAGAATTTTATTTATTTATTTGACAGAGAGAGAGACAGCAAGAGAGGGAATATGAGCAGGGGCAGTGGAAAAGGGAGAAGCAGGCTTCCTGCTGAGCAGGGGCTCAATCCCAGAACCCTGAGAGCATGACCTGAGCAGAGAAGGCAGATGGTTAACAACTGAGCCACCTAGGCACCCCTGTATTATTATTATTTTTTTTTAAGAGTTCAGTTTTTACTGAAGAGCTTGTAGAAAAGCTTTAGTAAAAAATACCAGGGCGCCTGGGTGGCTCCGTGGGTTAAAGCCTCTGCCTTTGGCTCAGGTCATGATCCCAGAGTCCTGAGATTGAGCCCCACATCATGTTCTCTGGGATGGAACCCCACATCGGGCTCTCTGCTCAGTGGGAGCCTCTTCCCCCTCTCTCTCTGCCTGTCTCTCTGCCTACTTGTGATCTCTCTCTATTTATTAAATAAATAAAATCTTAAAACAAAACAAAACAAAAGAGACCAAAGCCCATGTCATCATCAGACTCCTCTGATTCTTCTTTCTTTTCCTTCCACTTGCTTCTCCTTATTCTGCATTAGGGATAATGTCCCAAATCAGATGACAAATATTTTCCTTAGACTGTATGAAGAATTAAGCTTTATTAGAAAGATATTTAGATGGCAATGGAGAATAAACAGTTACTTTCACTCTTAAATACTTTGTACTCTTCTAAGTAGTAGAGGAGATATTTAGCAGTGCTCTTTAATCAAAGCTTTCATAATTAAGGAACATTGGGACGCCTGGGTGGCTCAGTGGGTTAAGCCGCTGCCTTCGGCTCGGGTCATGATCCCAGGGTCCTGTGATAGAGTCCCGAATTGGGCTCTCGGCTCGGCAGGGAGCCTGCTTCTCCCCTCCCCTCTCTGCCTGTCTCTCTGCCTGCTTGTGTGATCTCTGTCTATCAAATAAATAAATAAAATCTTTAAAAAAATAAAATTAAGGAACATATAAGTGTAGAACACAAAACCCCAGTGGAGCAGTGAAAATACAGTACAATTCATATGCCTGCTTAAAGACTGGCATGTATCATATAGCATATGTTCAGAGGAGCAAGTGATGAGCAGAGTGGGATTCTCATGGGAAATATTATCATAAATCAACCTTAGTAAGCTCACTGAACTCGTGCCTTTAAATCTGGGTAAATTTTAATCTAATGGAGTAAGGGGGGAAGAAAAAGCAAAAAACAAAGAAGCAAAGAAGCAAAAGCCACAACAAACACAAACCCTTCCTTATAGGAAGAATAGCATAAGCGAAAAAGGCCACAAGAAGGATTGAACAAAGTGGGGGTGGGGAGGTGGTTTGTTCAAGTACACAAGTATGGGAGGTAGATAGTAAATAATGGTGGGTATATAATGGAACCTGGAGTGGAGCTAGATTATAGAGAACCTTGAGTGCCACAAATAAAACCCATATACAACTTGGTAAACCTGAATCACCTTGAAATTAGCCATAATTAATTTTAACCTAAATTCTTCTAAATTCTAATGTATGGCAGCAAACTAAGAACATAAACACACTCTTCTGTCATTTCACATCTGTATTTAAATGAAAATAGATCCAGCTACCTGTAACATGACAAGTATACACCAAAGCAAAAAGGAAACCAACTAATACATGACACTAGATTTAAAACCTCTTAAACCCTTGTTTATAAATCTTTTAAGATAATCTCAGTGTTTCCAACTATTTGGATAGTTTCCAACTATATTCAACACTATTGCCTAACATCAATAGACAGTGCCCTTCATTCTTCCAAATCTGAATATATTATTTCTTTAGTATTTCTTGAGTAAATATTATAGAACTAGAACAGATTAACAACCGATTCACTCCTACAAATACATTATACATTATACATTAACCAGCATGTTGGTCCTGAGAAATTTCCATCCTAATTAATGTATTTATTGGTATCAATAGCTTAGACTGGCTTTTCAGCTGAGGAAGAGAGACAGGAACACAGAGAGAAAGGGACTGATAATAGAATTTGTTGAAGATTAACATCTTGGCCGGTCATTTTTTTTAACCCTATGGAAACTGTCTGAGTCATTCTCTACTTCCTTTGAAAAGCCTGTCAGAAACATCTGCCTCAACTGATGCTTCATTTCTGAAACAAAAGATGATTAAGATAATCTGTTGAGGGACGCCTGGGTGGCTCGGTTGGTTGGGCGGCTGCCTTCAGCTCAGGTCATGGTCCCAGCGTCCTGGGATCGAGTCCCACGTCGGGCTCCTTGCTCGGCAGTGAGCCTGCTTCTCCCTCTGCCTCTGCCTGCCACTCTGTCTGCCTGTGCTTGCTCCTGTGCTCTCTCTCTATCTGACAAATAAATGGATAAAATCTTAAAAAAAAAATAATAATCTGTTGAAAAACTTCTCCAAGCTCATGCAATTGTGAGAATGCTGTATAGGTGTATATATGTATTACATGTAATCCTCCAATTCACAGAGAGGACTAGTACATGTCCTCTTCTATGTAGAAGAGGCTTTGCTAGTTTCCACTTCCTCTTTGGAAATGTCCTCAGGGACTCACTCACAGTTAGGAAGGCTAAACTTTGACAGTGTTACAGAATGTATGGTACAACAAGTGATTTTTGGGAAGGAAGCAGGGGGAAATAAGGAAGGAAACAAAATCTGAACATAGTTAGCAATTTTGACATTAAGTATAGACATATACAGAGGCTTAAGGTAAATTAACTTACAAATGTAAAATAACATCAGTTATTATGATTTTTGTTATTGTCACTATTATTATTTCTCATCATTCTGGAGGCTTACTGGGGTCTCTAATGTGCTTGCTGTCAGAGACTGGCCAAGACTGGAATCATCTCCTCACTCACCAGCCTGCTGGTTGATACTAACTAAAGAGGCCAAATGGAATAACTGCATGTGGCTTCTCTTGGGCTTTCTCACAGCACGGAGACTGAACTACATGAACAAAGATCTCAAGAGAACAAGACAGAAGGTACATATAGAATATACCACTCCTGTATCATTGTGACAAAATTTTGTCCCGGAGTTTTTGGTCTGGACCTTGATCTATAACAGTACCTCTGTTGTAAGACTGACTAAGACCATCTATATGGGCTAGGCTGGAAGATGTTTGTTTTTGTTCTTCTGAGTGTTTTCAAATAAGAATATTTAGCATAAATTAATGAACTAGCAGTGAAAGGAGGCCACCAAGGAAGTCACTTAGGAGGCAGGATAGGCGGAGGACAAAAGTCTGATTTAAGGCAGGGGATAAATTAATGACAGAGTTGAGTAAAATTCAGTATTTGTTAGACTTTAATACTAGATAAAAGGGGAGACAGGGAGAGAGAGAGAGACAGAGACAGAGATAAAGACTAACTATGGTAAGAACATTTCATGAATGGAAATAGTGAATGCATGTTGTATTGTTTGAAGTGAGAAAATAATGAAGCAAATGCATGTGAGTTTGAATTACCTGGTTTATTGAAGTGAGATTAAAAATGCAGGTTTTAAGTTTAGAAAAGTTGTAGAAGTTGATGGTATCCTCCCTCTGCACTACTCATTAGCAAGCAGTTTCCATTTTGGAAATTTGTATATATGTGTGTGTGAGAGAAATGTGTGTGTATGTGTGTGTGTGTGAGAGAGAGAGAGAGAGAGAGAGATCTCCTTTTGGGGTAACTCTAATGTAAAATGAGAATGACAAAATAAATTTCTCTATAACTCTATAAAGATATATGTTGATATACGTGCATTTACACATTTGTGAGAAATTATCTTTTTTAAAAGTTTCCTTCATGCTACATTCTATCATGTTTGCTACTGAGCTCTATGAGGTCATGGAATCTAAATTCGGTCTCTAAGATCAACATCTTTTATTTTACCATCTGTTTAAAAACACTTACTTCATTTTCTTCTTTTTGGCTGAATAAAATCAGAGGAGACAGACTGCAGCCTATTGAATTCTTAGCAAATAAATTCATTCCAGAGAAGAAATCTAAACAAGGCAATGACCCTATTACATCAACCAATTATGGGGTTGGAAGCCAGAGTAACAATGTTGGGTATTTTCTTAAGCTTCTCACTGGAAAATGAATCAGGTAATTGAAGTCACTCTTATCCATCTCTATGCACAAGTTCAATTCTGTAACTACTCATTCAAATGGCAGTGGATTAGCCCCAGGAAGAGGGTGTCCAATCGACTAACACTGTAATTGCGTATCTCGGGAATTCAGTTACATAAGTGTTCCCCTTGCCTCCTGCTCCCCAGGTGCAGGGCTGAAAATAAAGGGCTGTGTGGAGGAGCATGGAGAGAGTTTTCGTAACGCACTCGTGGGCTGGTGGGGAATAATCATTACTCCAGAAGATACCCTATAGAGGGAAATCAGATGGTAAGTTCTTGAAAGACTCAGGAAGAATCTGCAGAAAAAATGCTGATTTCCTATCTGTCCATTACCTGCCTTACCATCTCAAGATTTTAATGATTCATACATATCTTTCAAAGAAACCTTTTGTTTTGGTGAAAAATAATAATAACCTGAGTGAAGAACATTAGGGAAATTGGAAGAATGTTGTTTTGTTTTTAAATTTCACTAAGATCCACCGGTTAAGCTTTATAAGTACATGGAGATGGGATAGGAGATGCCTTTAGATTGGGTTTCTCATAAAATTAGATTTGGGCACAGATCAAAGTGTATAAGTCCTGGCTGCCATTTCGAACATTTCCCCCAAAATACATATATGAAGAAACAAATCCTCACTGCATCCTTAAGGTGTTGACAGATTCTAACAGGAAAATAACTACGAACAGAGGTATTAAACTGAGTTCCTCTTTTAAATGTTACTTTTAAATGTTAGTTTCTTCTGCTTTCTTACTTTACCATCCTGCAGGTTGTTATATATTAAGGAAGATCACCTCATGATCAGCCTGCCACCTTCCTTTGTTTTTTAGATCTTTGTCTTGCCCCTTGCTCTAAATTATATAATTCATATATCTCTGACCACATTAACCTAGGACTACAAACTAAGTTGACACTTATATTTAATTTCTATGTCCTTATAGAACTGGGCTTCTTTTCAGAAATTGGTCTCTCTTCCCCCCTTTGGTCCTAAATCAATACTTTTTTCACATACAATTCTACAAAAGTCCTAAAAAACAAACAAACGAATAAACAAAAAGCTATTTTGTTATCATTTTGCTGTATCTGCTAAATATGGCCACTGTGAAATTACCGCTCTACTATGTACAGCTGATCACTGAAGAAACTCATCTTTTGCCTTAGGGAGAACATAGGGGACCAGAAAATGGGAACATGTAAAGCCCATGGACACAGGGATGGAGATTATATACATACACATATATATGTACATATATATGTATGTATATTATGTACATATATGTATGTATATATACACATACATATATATATGTATATATGTGTGTATATATATATATATATATATGCGCTTTTTTTTTTTTTTTGAGAGGAAGAGAAAGAGAGAGAACACCAGAGCATGGGGACAGAGGGGGAAAGGAAGAGAGAGAATCTTAAGCAGGCTCCCTGCCCAGTGCAGAGTGCGATTTGGGGCTCAATCTCATGACTCTGAGATCATGACCTGAGGTGAAATCAAGAGTCAGACACTTAACCTACTGAGCCACCAAGTGTCCCTGGACACCTAGTTGGATTAAATCCCTGTCCAGCTTCCTATCAGAGAGTCAATGACAATAAAAGTTGGCATCATTGCACCATGCTGGTAGCCCTCTGATCCTAGAAAGGATATCATTCCTGTCAGAGGATATGATCAGCTCACCAACCTACCCTCCTAGGAAGACCACATAGGAATAAACTCGATGCTCCTTGATACATAAGGCTTACTACAGACATGGAATAGAGGGTTGTAGAGTGGTCTGAAATGGAGAAACGGGGAGAGAGCATCACATGGGGCCAGATCGAGGCTCAGATTACCCTGCCCAAATGGTACCACTGTTCTGTACTGGTCCCAGCTACCTGAGAAGGGTCTAGAAAATTTTGAAAAAGGTGCTTCTGGAGACCAGGATCTACACCTTGTTCTGCAGAGACTATCTTTACAAACCAGAGAGGTCCAGGTACCAGGGGGTTCTTGGAACATTTCATAAAGGGCACTCCACAGGACGGGGCACCCCCTGAGGTGTAAGACCCAGGGCAGGTGTCAGCTTACTGAGGTTTATGGCCAGTACAGTGGCCACCATAGTGGAAATGAGACCAAGTTTGTCTTATTTCCTATATATTCTTACTCATTTGATTTCACCCATTATCCAGAAGTCAATAAATACATATGTGGGCAAGTATATGCACACAATTAGGTAAATAAGTATGTATACAAATATTTATATGCAGGTATGAGTAGACTTAGACATATACATTATACATGTACCATACACACTCACATCTATAATTATATACTTAATTCACCTACAAGTGTAGAAAGAATTATAAATAGTTCAATGTTAATTCTTTGATAATTGTAAAGTGAAAGAAGTGTAACATTTAGGCACATGCACCAGTACATATTTGTTATAGGGAAAAAAAAGAATATCTTTGTATTGCCAAGCAGTCAATGCATCACATTTCAATTAGCAAGAATTGTTCTCTGTGGTATTGAGATGCTGAATTCGGTACTTAGTGAACCATTTAATTTCTTCATTGGCAATTATCACAGAGGTAGGTGGGTATGCAAAAAATGCAAAATATCCTAATTGTTGTTTTTAGTCCAGTAATAATTAGCTACTGGGTTACAGACATCACAATACTGCATAGTTTATTTTTTGCTCCTAGTTGAATCATTTACAAATGAAATTTCTTTCTAATATGAATCTACGCTTATCTTTTTCATCTGTTCCTTGTGTATCTGTGTCACTCAATTTATGTCATGTTGAAGACAGTAAAAAATGATACACTCTTTATTTTTATTTAAAAATGAAATTATATTAACAAAGATAGCATATAAGCCTATAAAGTGATAAATATAAGTCTTAGATGTTCAGACTTAGTGAAATGGAAAAATGGATAAGGTCGTTACCTCTAGGTCTACCTTTTAAGTATTGTCAAATGCTCCACTTTGGAAGTGACATTAGGCCTGAAAACCCTCTATTTCCTCTTCCATAACTGAAATTCAATCATAATCTTTAGACTCCATTTTGAGAATTAAAGACAAAGAAACAACATTGTCCTAGAATAGCCTGTTAAAAATACACAAGTTATTTCCAAAAGCAAACAGAGCCACAGTTAATCCACATTTTCATTAATTTTACATTCCTTCCTTCTTTTTTTTTACTGTTTTTATTCCCTATTCTTTCATCTTCTGAACTGACACATTGAATCTTATGAGACTATAAAAAACATCTCACCTTTCATACATAAATTTACTAGGCGAGGATTTAACCATGCACTGTATTGAACTAAAAGCTTTCTCTTCCCTCCGTAACTTCTAACTTTGCCTTCTTTTTTTGTTATTTTAAGGAGTCTATTAATGGGTTTTAGAAATACATTGTCAACCATAAATTAATAGAGCACAATAGTGGCTTTTATTTTTTATTTTTTTACTTTTTAAGGATTTTATTTATTTATTTATTTGACAGACAGAGATCACAAGTAGGCAGAGAGGCAGGCAGAGAGAGGGAGAAGCAGGCTCCTGGCTGAGCAGAGAGCCTGATGCAGGGCTTGATCCCAGGACGCTGGGATCACGACCTGAGCCGAACGCAGAGGCTTTAACCCACTGAGCCACCCAGGTGCTCCCAATAGTGGCTTTTATTGTATGAAAATAATTCAGAAACTATCAACATATCCATTAACCAACATTACAAAAATATTATATATGTTAGCCTTAGGATTATCAGGTATTCTAGGATATTAAAAAGTCACACTGCTTTATTATGGAATATCTCAGGTTCAGTTTCCTAAAACTGTATTTACTTATGATCTTACAAAGATTCCAATGACTCCTTTATTAACTATAGGGCAAAGAGAACACTCAGACTGAGATTAAAAGCCTCCTGCAATCTGTTCCCATTTGTTCTATCTTCATTTGCTCTTGTTCCTCAATATGGATTGTTTTCCTTACCTATATATTATAATTCTCATTTTCATGATTTTTTCCATACTTTCTCTTGTGAATGTAGCTCCAACCTCTCCTTTACATTTTCCTATTTTCTTTGACTAAGGGATCTTGTCAAATCTTAAGTTTCAATTGAAGATTTCCTTGTACAGTCACTGAATTTGAGGAGGTACTTTGCCTTTCTAATTTGCCCTATATCCATGTGTATCCATTATTTATCTGCTAAGTTTTCTTCATAAGTATGCATATTAATTTTGTAATTAGTTTAAATTATCTTCTTGAGTGGAGACTAGGCCTACAATAGTGTACCATATACTATGCCATATTATATCATATTTTACATAGACATGTATTTTCATTTATCCATAGTACTTAAAAAAAGCTAAGAATGCTGGAGAACCTAAGTGAGTATTTTACTGACTAATTGCCCATTAGCTGAATTAAGCACCTCAACATTCTGTACATACAAAAATCATTACTCAACTTCCCTTCCATTTTCAGAATGGAAAACATTGGTAAAGAATATTATCAATGGTGTCAAGAAATATCAAGGGTCTGAAATTTTACCATACTTGTAAGTTAGCAAGTTACATGGCTAGTTTCCTGAATACTGGTAGAAAACAGAAGACTTTAATACAGCAAAACCAGAAGGATAATCATTATGATTGAATTTATTTTCTTCATCCCAAATCACACAGGAACATACAAAGAAGGGCAAGAGATGCCCATGGTTGCAAAGTTTGTGTTACAAGAGTCTTGAGTTTAGAGAAACTGTTATCTTTTATAACGGGCAGTAAGCTTGTATGCCTCGACCCTAATGGAAGACAGCATCTCTGTTTTCCAAGAGTATAAGCCATCCTGCCCTGTGTTTTAGAAATAAACATTTTTTTAAAAGATCTATTTATTTATTTGAGAGAGAGAGTGTGCACATAAGAATGGGGGAAGGGCAGAAAGAGAGGGAGAGAGAAAGAACCCTCAAGCAGACTCCCCACTGAGTACAGAGCTAGACTTGGGACTGGACCCAGGACCATGAGATCATGACCTGAGCCAAAATCAAAAGTCGGTTGCTTAAATGACTGAGCTGCCCAGACACCCCAGAAGGAAACTCTGTAAGCATTCTTAAAAATAGAGTCCTTTAAAAAAAAAAAAAAAAAAAAGGTGGTCCTTGTCCTTCATTGCAAGATGTCCAGAAATATGAGTGTCCTAAAATAGTACTAACCCAGAAAAGAAAAGGAGCTGGAATTCAATATAGGTTGTTGAAGGAAATAACAGTTAAAAACAAAATCACTCAGGGGTATGGCTTTCTTTCACTTTATTGCAAAAGTGAACTAGCCAGGTTCCACCTTCCCATGAGTAGATACCTAACCATCTCTCCCCACTATCATCACTAGCACCACCTTTTTCCCTTTCTCAAGCTCACTGGAATTAGTGATAAAGCAGTCAATTATTTTTTCTTGTAATTCTTTTCCATTATCACCCTTCCATTTATGGAAGTGATAGGGGCTCTGTATCTGTATCATGCCTCTGTATAGGATGAAAAACACCTCTTTATTTTTTTTGAAGATGTTTTATTTATTTATTTGACAGAGAGAGAGAGATCACAAGTAGGCAGAGAGGCAGGCAGAGAGAGAAGAGGGAGCAGGCTCCCCGCTGAGCAGAGAGCCGGATGCAGGGCTCGATCCCAGGACCCCAGGGATCATGACCCGAGCCCAAGGCAGAGGCCTCAACCCACTGAGCCATGCAGGCGCCCCGAAAAACACCTCTTTAGTCACCCATTACTCTTTCATCTCTCATGCAGCAGCAGCTGGGCTTAGATTAGTGTTGGGCCTTAGGCTAGTCATAGACTTGAGTCATCGAGCACTGCAGTCACTAGTTACATGTGACTATGAACACCTGAAATGAATCTATTGAAATGTGCTCTTTGAAATACACACTGAATTTCAAAAATTTAACATGGAAAAAAATGTAACACATTCTACACATTGTAAACTTTATATTAATTTTGTTTTCAAATTCAATCATTTGGGATATATTGGGTTAAACAAAATATAGTATCAAAATTAACCTTTTTTTTTTTTTTTTAAGATTTGTTTCTTTATTTGAGAAAGAGAAAGAGCATGAGTGGGAGAGACAGAGGAAGAGGTAGGAGTATCTCCACCAGACTCCATGATGACCATGGAACCCGTCAGGGCCTGATCTCATAACCTGGAGATCAAGACCCAAGAGGAAACCAAGAGTCAGACACTTAACCGACTGTTGCCAACCAGGTGCCCTCTTTTCACTTTTTAATGTGGCTACTACAAAATTTAAAAATAAATATTTCACATGTGTAACTCATTTTATATTTCATTTATAAAGCACTGATCTAAAGCTATTGTACTGAAGATGTCTGGTCTAATATGCTGCCTCTCTGGGTACATGTCTGTGGGCATCCATGCTTAGTTGGGCCACAATTATGAATGCTCAACCAAAAAAAAAAAAAAGAATGCTCAACCAGCTTACAAGAAAATGGGTGATCCACATGTCCGTCTCAAATTTATCCCCTGTATCCCCCCAAATTTGGAACCAAGACCACCTAAAATTTAACAGTGCTTAATTTAAATTTTTGTACATCTTCTGCATACCTCTGTCCTGTATCTTCAGTGAAAGGAGGCTCTTATTTGAGATGAGTGTTCACTGGCTCCTCAATGATTTTAACATCATAATGCTGATGTTAGAGGCAGTAGAAAAGAGAGCTCTGGAGAGCTTTAGCATTCATCTACTTTACAAAGAGTAGATGGTTCAGTGGCTCAGTCAGGTAAGGTCTTGGTCTCAGAGGCATGAGTTCAAGCCCCATGCTGGAGCCTACTTAAAAAAAATAAAATAAGATAAAGAATAATAAATAAAAACAAAGAACCCTTGGTTGTTGCCAAATAGCTTAGCTGAGCCTGAATTCCAAATGAAATACCATTAAAAATTGTACTTTAAGACAAGCACCTAGTCCACAACTGAAGTAATTAGTTATATACACTCAAGAGTTTATTTTTTCCTTCTGATTCCTCTAAGCTGTGCCTTTTTATTTTTGGCAGGTATAATGAGAGCTTAATCAGAGTTTTTGCTTTATGTGTATTTTTTATTTTTATTTTTTAGGTTTTTGGATTATTTGAAAGAGAAGAGTATACAGAATAATTGAAGTGTATGTCTTATTTAATAATAGGGCAAATAATCCTACTATCTTCTAAATTCTACTCCTTTTGGTTAACAAAAATGATTTAAATCACTTTCTTAAATAATAAAATGGACCTTATTTAATATTTCAGTATCCAGAATTAAGCAGCATCATTAAGTTTGTAGTCATTAGAATTCTAATGAAATATTTACTGAAAATATATTTACTTCCCTAGGGTGCCTGGCTCGGCTAGAAGAACATGCAACTTTTGATCTCCGGGTTGTGAGTTTGAGCCCCACGACATGTGCAGAGATTACTAAAAACAAAACAAACTTTAAAAATTTACTTAATTAAAAATATATTTACCTCCTAACTTTACTGTTGCTGTATCTTAGGCTTAAGTTGTGAGGAAGATATGAAAATAATACTACCCCTAAAGATGGGTAGATTAAGCTTTTTAAAAGAAGCCCTACTTATTTATTTATTTATTGGACACAGAGAGAGAGATCACAAGGAGGCAGAGAAGCAGGCGGGGGGAGGGGGGGTGGGGGGGGCAACAGGAAAGGAAGCAGGGCAGGCTCCCCGCTGAGCAGAGAGCCCTATGCAGGGCTGGATCCCAGGACCCCGAGACCATGACCTGAGCCGAAGGCAGAGGAAAAGAAGCTGCATTTCTGTCAGATCTTATCATTTGGAATCCCGTACTCTCCTATGGTCTGAGAGCAGGGAACTTGGCTGTTCTGCCCAGGTAATGCTACTGGTACTGCACTTCATATAACCAGTCTGAATGCCTACATTATATCCAATACGCCTATATTAAAGGAACTTATATACTATTATCTATTGTTGATAGTACCATGGACTCCAAACCGTTTGGAATGAGAAATAGATATTAATGAAGGTATTAAGTAGACATGGTCATCTAAAAAAGAAACTTCATGTCCCCTGTCTTAACTATCATGTAATTTTGTTGGTTCTATTACCTCTGGGAAAAATAGGAATGCAATTATACTTGCCCTAAAATACTGTGTTTCTCAGTTTTTTCAACACAGAAGAATACTTACATAAACCATTAAGAAAACAAACAAAAAACGAAGAGGAACATCTTACAGTAATAAACCTGAGAAGTAAAGAAATCCTGATAAACCAAAGCTTGTATTTAATACATATATTATCAAATGCCAATTAATGTGAAAAAAAGAATGCCTTGAAATCAGACTAAGGATTGAGTATAATTTCTATTTAGCTTTAAATGTTCCTCTAAACACTATCTGACCTGATTAAAAAAAAAATTACAGGCAGAATTAGACTAACTGTTTTAGAAGGTGGATTTTCTTATAAGTAAAACACAAAAGTAAATATTGGTAAGGGTCAAATATTGCTTCACATAAGTCACTAGGTTCCTATTAGGAGTAAGCATATTTTACTCTCATCTCAAGGATGAGTATTATTTTTTAATATTATTTTCTTGATAACACAAATGTGTCTTTATAGCAGACAATCTAAAAAAACCTTCCATTTGTTTTAAGTCACCAAATGAGGATTGGGCTTTTGGAATGTAACTACACCAACCAATTATGAGGACAACTCCATTCATAGGTTTTGCTCTGCAGTAATCACCCATAGTACTGTCTTTCATTCTCAAGTGTTTTGAAATGATCAAAATCAAGTGGAATGAAATTACATGGTTCTGCTGGCTGTGGGAGAGAAAATCTGTTATCTAAGTAAACTAGTCTACCAAGAAGACTGAAAATCAAGCATGCATGGATTAGTCACAGGAATATTCTAACTCCTT
The DNA here is from genome assembly GCA_003697995.1 of Taxidea taxus jeffersonii. Lineage (NCBI taxonomy): Eukaryota > Metazoa > Chordata > Mammalia > Carnivora > Mustelidae > Taxidea > Taxidea taxus. The sequence continues at coordinate 47,830 of RCUC01126155.1, forward strand.
AAAAATTTAAGATAAGTTAGGGGCAGGTGTTTTCCTTAAGTCAAGAGGAAATGAAAAAAATGGAAAAAGAAAGAAAAGAAAGAAATGGGACAGAGCAGGTAAGCAGGAGGTGGCAGAGATAAATTCCAAAGGTACTGGAAAGACATCTGCTATGGTTTTAATTGAATTCTCAATACAAATTTACATGGGCAAGCCAGGATCATTTAAAGAATAAATAGAAATAAGTAGCTCTTTTAGTCTTTTCTGCTCTTCTCAATGAATTACTTGACTCAGAAAAACTAATTTGTCAGCAATTGAACAACATCTGGGGAATTTCATTTTGGCCACAAGTTAAAGTGAACAAAAAAGAAATACGTAAACATCATAAAGGCGATGCAATATGATGCTCAGATTTTCAGAAGCTATAATTTAATTGGTTAAAAAATAAGTTTTAAGCACTGAAAATATACTTAAATTGTAAGCATAGCATTTTTAGAGTCATGCTGACAAACCATTGTGGTTTTCTGAGTTCATAAACACAATGACAATGGTGATTAAAACTGTAACATTCGAACAACAACAACAAAAAGGACAAATTAAACTCATTTGATTGCTATGGACTGAATGTTCATGTCTTCTTCAAATTCACGTTTAAGCCCTAACCTCTAATTTGATGGCATTTGGAGATGGGAACTTTGGAGGTGATTAGGATTAGATAAGGTCAAAAGGTGGGGCTCTCATAATAGGATTAGCACCGTTTTAAAAAGAGTAAGGCCCATGCTAGCCCACAGCTAGAAGGGGGAAGTCTACCAGAAATCACAGATAGTACCCTCATCTTGGACTTCCAGTCTCTGAAATAAGTGTTTGTTGTTTAAACTATGCAGGACTTGTGGTAGCAGCTTAAGCTAGCTAAAATATGAGAATCCAAATAGTACCTTCTTATATTTGCTGGATAACAACAATCATCTTAAGAAAAATCTCTGCTCCAAAGTTTTAGTCTTTTTGGTCACTTTTTGTCACAGTACTCTGTTTGGTCTATGCATCTAGAGTCTGGGTTCTTGAAATCATATACCTCCATCGCTCTGTGCATTTGTGCTCTATAACTGCAGCACTAAGACCTAATTCTGTATCTCGCAGGAACCTTCAAATCATAGTGAATTATCATGGCCCCCCTCACTTTTTTTCCCAATCATTCAAACTCATTGCAAATATTCTCCATTCTTTGTAGAAAAGGATAGATAAAGAGACTGTTGTAGTCTATACATAGTATCCTCTTAACAAAGATAGGGAGTGAACAGAAAATACTCAGCCTAATAAAGATTTTTTTCCTCAATTGACTTTTATTTGCTTGAAATTCCTGAAAAAAATTCCTGCCTTGAACGCATGATGTATTGATATATATACTTGGGAATATTATGGTCAATATGGCTTCTGAATGGCTAACTTTGCTGTTGAATTGCATTCAAGGAAATAAATGCATTAATCTCCATTAAAATTTTCTTTACTTGTGAACCATATTATCCATTTCCAATTAAGTAGATTTCCAAATGAGAATACTATGGACATTTGACTTTGGATTTTACTATCAATTACCAAAAATTTTCCTTTATTATTCATTCTTTCTTTTTTAAATTTTTTAATTAACATATAATGTATTATTAGCCCCAGGGGTACAGGTCTGTGAATCACCAGGTTTACACTTCACAGCACTCACCATAGCACATACCTTCCCCAATGTCCATAACCCAACCACCCTCTCCCTACCCCCACCCCTGGGCAGTTTGTTTTGTGAGATTAAGAGTCTCTTATGGTTTGTCTCCCTCCCAATTCCATCTTGTTTCATTTATTCCTTTCCTACCCCCCAAACACCACACATTGCCTCTCAACTTCCTCATATCAGGAAGATCATATGATAATTATCTTTTTCTGATTGACTTATTTCGTTACGCATTAATACCCTCTAGTTCCATCCACGTCATCACAAATTAGATGCTAAAAAAGCATTTGACAAAGTACAGCATCCTTTCTTGATCAAAACTCTTCAAAGTGTAGGGATAGAGGGTACATATCTCAATATCATCAAAGCCATCTATGAAAAACCCACAGCAAATATCATTCTCAATGAGAGCTTTTCCGCTAAGGTCAGGAACACAGCAGGGATGTCCACTATCACCACTGCTATTCAACATATAGTACTAGAAGTCCTCGCCTCAGCAATCAGACAACAAAAAGAAATTAAAGGTATCCAAATCAGCAAAGAAGTCAAACTATTGCTCTTTCTTTCTTAATAGTTTACCTGACTGAGCTCAGGATCCTCAGTTTAAACTCTTGCTATTCTAATTAGCTGTATCTGTAGAGTTATTTCTCAGCAACTTTCCAAGACCTTAATAGGTCAACCATATCTTTTTTCCCATACTTTATCTGTTACTCTGTTTCCCTAAAGTATGTTCTTAATTCTTTCTAGATACCTGGTGTCCTCATTTACATTCTGAATACCTAGAATTACTGACTGATTCTCTCACCATGGGCTCACTCATCATAATAAGTCTTAAATACTTCCAAAATACTTTTTCTAGGGGACAATAAAACTTTCACTACAGGATCAGTTCAAAAATAGTCAACTAGATTTAAATGGAAAGAGTTTTAAAATTAGAGTATATTACTCTGTATAACTATCTCTTTATTTATAAGCTTTTAATAATGACATCAGGATGTATTCTTCTTGTTTATAAAAAGTACCTAGTGTCAGTAATTTGGGGTTCATATTTTATTGAGATCCTTGCCTGTTTTCTTGGTGACATTCTTATCCCTCATGCATATTAGGTCTTTTTAATGACCTGTTAAATGAAGCCAGATTAATAGAAAAATTCACTGAGTCTAAAGCATCATTTTGACTTTATGAAAATGCCTTCAAGTCATTAAGTTTTGGGTACCAAATGCATCTGGGTATCAAATGCAAATGCAAGGATAACAGGAAATTTTTTTCTTCAAAATCTATACCACCTTTCTCACCCCCCATTTTATTTACTGTCTCTATTGGGAGTAAATATGGGATTCTAATGGGAATCCATTTAGTCTTTTAGATAGCTCCAGGTATAGATGTGACATTTGCACATAAGGGGGAAAAATTATACGCACACACACACATCAATTAAGTAGTTAAGGTCCCCAGTAAAGAGTAGGTTATCTGCTTCCATGTAAGGAGTACTTCCCAGATTAGGAAAAATAAAAAGCAATCTCCACTGGATCTTTCAGATATGGGAGACCTGGCCTTTCATCTCTCTTTGATAGCTAGGAAACCTGAATATTTTATGAGAAAAGGAAAACATCTGGTCAGGAGTCCTACAAGGGTTGGAGTCAATGTATTTTATCCTTTAATGGTTGAACAGGTTCTATAGACTAACATTTCATATTTTCACAAGAGACCACCCTAGAATGATGCTCAGTAACTCCTCAACTAGATTTCCTACTTTCATGAATACCCTGAGTTGTCAGTTGAGTGACCTGGTTGTCAGAGTCTCCTACTCTGGTCTTCTGTTGCTGTCCATAGATTTCCCACATCTTTGGACTTTTTCTTGCCAATTTAACTTCCCATTCCTTCTGGGATCTATTAACTACTCTAAAAACAAAAATTGTCCCTGTTGGAGTATAAATGCATGTTAATTTATTCACAATGATTTATGTCTCCCTGAGGTATTTTAATTTTCATAAAGAATTCCTTGGAGGGGGACAGATATTTGAAAATCATTTAAAACAACATCTGTTGTCAAAAAGATTATATTCAAATTTGAGTAACATCTAGAATAAGGTATAACATAATTAGGCTAGATTATCTTATTTATGCTAGAAAATATTTAGATTTTTGATGAAAAATGGAAAGAAGAAACCATAGGGGTAGAAAAAGAACAATTATTTTATGAAAGATTTAGCTGTGAAATTAAAGAAGTAACAAAAAGCCACAATAGCAGGCATGCAAACAACAAGTTTATTTGACAATGAAGTGCTAACTTTCAGAGCAAGACATTTATGTTAGGGAAAGTAAGAGAGAATATTGATAGTATGAGCTAGAATATGAAAGACCTTGAATATCACATTCCAAAATTCTTCCTTGTTTTGGCAGGAAACGGAATCACTGAAGGTTGTTTATGGAAAGAATATGATTATGAAGTTTGAGACTATACTAAAGGTAGAGATTATTGAGTTGATTGATAGCATTAAAGAAAGTGTTAGTAAAATAGAATAGAATGTTGAGAATGATGTCCATGAGGATGAAAATTACAGAAATCTTTTTATGGGCATGTAAGATATATTATTTTCCTAACCTACAGGATTTGAATAATAATACATATTTAATTTAAACTCAAGTTGAGGGCACCTGGGTGGCTCAGTGTTAGGACCCTGCTTTCGGCTTGGGTCATGATCTCAGGGTCCTGGCATTGAGTCTCGCATCGGGCTCTCTGCTTGGCAGGGACCTGTTTCCTCCTCTCTCTCTCTGCCTGCCTCTCCGCCTACTTGTGATTTCTCTCTGTCAAATAAATAAATAGGATCTTTTAAATAAATAAATAAATAAATAAATAAACTCAAGCTGAGAAATTGAGGATATTTTGAGAGGTACAGAATTTGGGGTGGGGAGTGAAAGAGGAACAACAAATTCAGTTTAGATTAAGATAGTGGAGCATAGTGATTTACACAATTCCTAGTACATTACTACTGTGCAAATATCTGATATATAAATCTATAAAGTTTGCAGGAGAAGGAACTGTGATTTGGAATATTACATGGAAGGCAGGCCTGGAGAGACATAATTAGGAAATCATCCACATGACAATAAATAGAAGTACTACTTTAGCCAAAGAATGACAAAACCCAGGGGAAGTCTTGGGCATAGCAGACCTGGTGGATATTTTTAATTAGTAAATGTTTCCCGTGCCATCACTATATCCAGTGATATATAGAGAAAAAACAATTTCATAATTTCATATTAATCTTAAAGTAAAACCGCTCTTTATACTGCCTTCATAATGTGGGTGAAAAGACTTTTTACCATTTTTAGGGACCACAGACAGGCCACCTCACAATGGGCAAGTTTGTTATGAACCTTATTTTGAATTAAAAGCAACCAAAACCCAGCAGATTCAGGAAAAGCTCTTTATGCCCCCCACTCCCACCCCAAATGCCTGCTTACAGCAGGAAGAAAGCTATTGACAGAGATTCCTCTTTACCTAAGAAACTTGCCTACATAACAGGATAAATTTTGTTTTCTAAACATCTCCTTTCACCTTCCTGCAGGGTTGGGGGAGGTGGGGGAGTATTTGTCCCTTTTGTATCCTCAAAATCCTATCCTCCTTAGTTCATATAAGCATCATGTTGCCTCACTGTTTTTGGAATTTCTATGTCTCTGTAGATCCCCCCACACATATGCCATTAAATTTGACGTTCTCCTGTTAATCAGTCTCATGTCACAATTTGATTGTTAGTCCAGCTAGAAGGATTCTGAAGGGTGGAGGAAATAATTCTAGCCTACAGCAATTAACTATGGTCAATTCACTTTACCAGCTGTAACAACACTTGTTTACAGTGAAGAGAGAGTAATTGGGGAGGGGTATTATTTTGTTACTCTATTAACAACATTTTGGCTCAATCAAACGTGGCTGTAGAATACACCTTAAAAACACTTTAAGGAATGCCTGGGTGGCTCAGTTGGTTAAGCGGCTGCCTTCGGCTCAGGTCATGATCCCAGCATCCTGGGATCGAGTCCCACATCGGGCTCCTTGCTCAGCAGGGAGCCTGCTTCTCCCTCTGCCTCTGCCTGTGCTCACTCCCGCTCTCTCTGACAAATAAATAAAATCTTTAAAAAACAAAACAAAAACACACTTTAATTACATGTCAATTATAGTGATTTTATCTCAGTAAGAATCAATCAATCAAACACTTTAAAACCTAGCTTCATTTACTACAAATATTAAGAAACCATAAGACCACTTCTCTGAAAAAAAATTTTCAATATGGAAAAATTTATAAAAAGTAATATACCTGTCATTATAAATATTTTAAGTAGATTTTTGTGTACACACTAAAGAAAAGTGAAAATAATAATCAGAGAAGTAGGAGGTGGCTCAATGACCCCCAGAAATGTTGTGACTTAGTATGCACACCCAAAGAAATACATACCAAAAATCACATCAACTTTTTGATACTTTTTAAAAAAGATTTTATTTATTTATTTGACAGACAGAGATCACAAGTAGGCAGAGAGGCAGGCAGAGAGAGGGAGAAGCAGGCTTCCTGCTGAGCAGAGAGCCCGATGTGGGGCTCGATCCCAAGACCCTGAGATCATGACCTGAGCCAAAGGCAGAGGCTTTAACCCACTGAGCCACCCAGGCGCCCCTTTTTGATACTTTTGATAGAAGATAATGCCATATGAATAATTTATAGGAGAACTTTATAAAGTTATTCTATGTACACTTAAATTATAGAGTAATACAAACAAATTTAAACGCTTAGAAAGAAAGTGTTAGCAAAATATACAAGATTTTTTATTTTTACCACAAAACTCTCTTTCTGTTCTTAACTGGATGTCAGGATCAGTGTCAGAGAGCAGCATCCTATTGGTTGACAACAGTACTCAGACTGAACTAATTCAGCTCTATGGAGTAGCAAACCGTACTTAAAAAACATGCCAATACATGTCTTAATTGAAGTAACAAGTGTTTATCTACACCACTTCTAAGGGACAACTATCTTGGTAACTTTTGGTTCTCTATTATTTTCAGACTATAGAGTTAAGAATTATTCTTTTCTAAGACCATTCCACTATTTAGAATAGCTATTATGTAAGATCGCAAAAACAACAAAATGAAAAATTGTTATATATTTGTTTTTGATTATTATTTTCTGATTAAACTCTGAAATTTTAGAGCTAGGTTTTCTAAAGCTATACAACTTAAAATACATAATGTTGCTTGCAGTCTAAAATCAGTGACACCACACATGTATACACATAAACCTCTCTTTAAATGCATTTCTTAGGTTATTGAGAAAAGAAATGATTTATGGACTATCTGAAAATGAATTATAGTGAGAGCACTACACAATAAAAACAGAGAATTGGGCTAAGAAATAAGTTTGAAGATGAGGCATATCTTTAAAAAGTTACTAGAATATGAGACTGAAAATAAATTAACAAGTAAGCTTAAGCAGCAAGAAAAGAACATCACAATAAATATTAGGAAAAATTGAATTAATAAAGATAAAGAAAATGATGAATCAGAGAGATAATAAAGTTTATGCTGGGTTGGAGAATTGTATATAGGTCTTCAGAAAGAGCAATACAAATCACTAAAAATAACAACAACAATATATAAAAGATAAAGAATGAGAAAGTAGCATAGCCACAGACACATAGAAAATGTATGAAATTATAGATTTGGAAATCTTGACTAATTTTGGGGGGAAGGGATCATACAGCATAAAATTACTCAAGAATAATTACAGAAACTGGAGGATGATTTCATAGACTTAAAATACTTTAAAGGCTATCGACAATCTATCTTCAAATAAGGTAAATGGATTGTGATGAGTTCTACCAAACTTTCAAGAAAATATTTCCTATGATATGTAAACTTTCCAAGATCACAGTCCTTGATGGTAAGGAAACCCTAATACCCACAGATGGACAAGGCGAATATAAAATTAATCTGTATGCCATGATACTATGAAGTATCATTACTCTAAAGTAAATTATAAATTTAATTAAAGCCTTAGCATATGAAGTCTAATTATAAATAAGCACAAAGTATCATGACCAAGTAGAGTTTGTCCTAGGAATATAGTAACTGATAGATGAACTGATATATTATCATAATTAGTTGAATCAAATGATAACCCTATGATTTTATTAGTCGGTGATGGAAAATAATTTTCAGCTATACATTAAGTTGCAATAAAAAAAAAGTACAAGTTAAGTATAAAAACCTATAAAAAATGGTTGCCTGGGTGGCTCAGTGGGTTAAGTGTCTGCCTTCCACTCAAGTCATAATCTCAGGGTCCTGGGATTGATTCCCGCATTGGGCTCCCTGCTCAGTGGGGAGCCTCCTTCTCTCTCTCTCTCTGCCTGTTGGTCCCCATGCTTGCTTTCTCACTCTGTCAAATAAATAAAATCTTAAAAAAAAAAAGTATAAAACCTTAAAAATAATTAATACAGTGAAACTACTGAAGTATTTCTTTCACAGTTAAAAATAAAACCAGAATGATGGACCAAGAGTAGATTATGCTAAGTGAAATAAATCAGACTGAGGAAGACAAATATACGATTGCACTCATATGTAGAGTCTAACAAAACAAAACAAATTAATAAATCAACAAACATAAAGGATAATCAGACCTATAAATGCAGAAACTAAACTGATAATTGCCAGAAAGGAGAAGGTTGGGGGGAAGGGCAAAATAGGTGAAGGGAACTGGGAGATATAGGTTTCCAGTTATGGAATGAACAAGTCATAGGGGAATATAGACAATGACATTGTACTAGTGCTGCATGGGGACAGATGGTAGCTACACTTGTGGTGAGTATAGACAACATACTGTATAGAGGTGCTGAATTACTATGTTGTACACCTGAAACTAATGCCATATTGTGAGTGAACTATACTCAAATAAAAATAAAAATAAAAAATGATAATAAAGATAAAATATATTGAATTAGACCCCCCCACACACATACACAAACAGAATGTTATCTGCACTAAGCGAAAGTACTATGGGGGTTCTAATGGATTTAAAAAGAAAAATAATAATAATAATAGAATAAATAGTTGTAAACAACATGACTTGCTACCAAAAACATTCAAAGAAGACATTCAAACACAAAAAATACTGACAGTAAAATATAAGGTTTCCACATAAGATTAACATATGAAAAATACATGTAGTCTCCTAAATGCCAGAATGACTACAAATGTTTAATAGCCAAAAAGGATCACTAATAATACAAATAACAATTCTAAAGAAACTCTGAATAATTCAATAAGAAATGGATGAAAATCATATAAAGAAACTATTAAATTTTTCAAAGGTCTCAACCAACACCTAAATGAATATATATCTATATCATGGTCTGGGACATCATGACTCAAACTGTCAAAGTCCTTTCTATGAATAAGCTATAGCCCACTCAAACACTCTAAATAGACTTAAAATAATATTCTAACTGTAATCTAAAAGAGTAATTGTCCAAAAATAATAACACTAATTTAATAAAGATAAATGAGATGGGGTGAACATAAATTTTCCCTACCAGAAACCAAAACATCAACATATCATATAGTTAGGAGAATTTAAGGAGAATTGGTTAGCAAATAAGAAAAAAATCTTGGGTTATGGACATTGGGGAGGGTATGTGCTATGGTGGGTGCTATGAAGTGTGTAAACCTGGCGATTCACAGACCTGTACCCCTGGGGCTAATAGTACATTATATGTTAATAAAAAAAA
>RCUC01126156.1:0-27675 GCA_003697995.1 Taxidea taxus jeffersonii
AAAAAAAAAATTAAGTGGAAAGTAGTGCAATTAGGGAAGGAAAAAATTAAACAAGATGGGATCAGGAGGGAGACAAACCATAAGAGACTCTTACTCCCAGGAAACAAACTGTGGGTTGCTGGGAGGTGTTGGGGGGGTAGGGATGGGGTGGCTGGATTATGGACACTGGGGAGGGTATGTGCTATGGTGAGCACTGTGAAATGTGTAGGCCTGACGATTCACAGACCTGTACCCCTGGGGCTAATAATACTTTATATGTTAATAATTTTTAAAAAAGAAAGAAGATATCAAAACTTTAGATCAAATGATGGTATAGAACACATCATGTGCATAGATGGTGGTGATATAAGAGGCTAAAGAATTATTATTGTGAACAAACTAGAGCAAGCATATAGGATGAATTTCCAAAGTAAAGATGATGAAGCAGGAAAAGGAGCATTGCACAGGCAGAAGAATGAGGTGTTGAGAATTGGGAAACCAAATATAAGCAGTAGGAAGGAAAGAGAACTTTGAGCAAAGTCAACGGAATAACTCACGTTATCTACTCAATCACAAAACAGTCATTATACTAAATATTATCTCATTATTTGCAAAGTATAACAAAGTGTGTTATTTTACACAGTACAACGTCGAATACCAAATGGAATAAATTTTCCCTAAAAACCGATCGTAAATAATTTGACAAAGTGGTAAGAGGCTGAACAATGCAAAAAACAGGCCAAGAGAAGAAGGAGAAGCCAAAGCGGGAAAAGTGAAAGGTAAAAACTGGGACAAAAAGGAGGACAACAGAAAGAAATCAATCAAATCTATTTAAAAATGGGTAGGAAAAAATAAAGAGGTGTGAATACACAATGGAAGACTAACCAGAAAGTGCCAGTAATGCAAATGAAACTTGATGGAATCCTGACAGCTTCAGGATTCAGAAAGTAAGGAAGGAGCTCCAAAGCGTCCAGACGGACTTGTGAAGATAATACATAACAATGTTAGGGAGCAGGAGAATGATCCAGAGGGCCTGAAGAGAACGAGGGTAAGAGAGGTGCAAAAATGGTTTTTAAGTAGAAACTAAGGCTAGAAGGCTGGCAGGTCCGACAACCGGCAAAAGAGCGCAGATGGGAATAGGATGGGGGGGGGGGTACCACTCAGCGACAGAGCACAAAACTGGGGGCCTGACACCGGGATAAAAAGGAGAACGGAAACAGTGGGATTTAAGGCTGAAAAAGTAAAAATTAAATCAAAACCATCCCCTGGGTAAAACAGGTGAAGAGACATCGCCCAAACAAGTGGAAAAGTAGAGGGGAGGGCAGCGGCCTGAAAAGGGGGACATCAGGGAGAGAGGAGGGGAATGATGCGCCCCGTCACCCCCACGACCATGTAATAATCACAACAGCAACTCGAGCTGGGGTCCCGGCCCCGGCTACTAACAACCTACATCTTTTCACCGGGATGCCGCCACCCTTTCTGCCCCCCACCCCCAAAATAACGAAAACATCGAAGGGACGAGAGCCTGGCTACCTTCAGCCAGCCGTGACCTTCTCGGACCAACCCTGAGTCTCGCCCCCTACTGATAGCCTCCTGCTCAACCAATGCTGCCCGAATCCCCCAAGCTGGGGTGCGAGTCAGGGAAACCCCCCTGGGCCACTGTGTGTGTGTTTACGTAGCGAGGAGCTGCATGACGGAGAGGGACAAGGCAGGGATGCCCATCTCCCACCCCGCAGAACCCAAAGAAGGAGGTGGCTGAGGGCACCAAAGCCCCCACCGCCACCTCGTTCCCCCAAAAAACACCAGCCAGCCGAGCCCAGAGCTCGGAGGTGTGTAGGGTGCGCCGGCACTCACCTCCTCGGGAATGGCAGGGTCCGCAGTCGAAGAGGCCGCGGCGCCGGCGCCGGCCTCGGGCTCCATATCCCCGTTGAACAGAGCCTGGCCCTGCTCCGCGCCGCCGCCGCCGCCGCCGCCGCTCAGCGCCGCCATCTTATAACCGAGAGCCGGGGCCGGAGCGACCGCTGCTGGGCGGGGAGGGGGAAGGGAGGCGGAGGGCGGGGGGGCGGGGGGAGGCGGAGGCGGAGGGCGGGGGGCGGCGGGGAGGGACGGCCGGGGCGGCGCCGGCGGCGGGAGGGCTCCTGGGCCACCTCAGGAACCGGCCCGCGGCCCCCGGCGCAGCGGAGCCTGAGGGGATTGGGGGAAGGACGCTAGGCGGGGGGCGGGGGAAGGGGGCGGAGACGACTAGAAGTCGCCGCGGCAACGGCGTCACCCCCGTGTCACGGCCGTGACGCCACCCGGGGTGCGTGACGTAATCCTAGGAGCGCCCTCGCGCCGTCGTCAGGGGAGGGTTCCTTCCCCTCCTGCCCACCGTCGCGCGCGCGCGTTTCCTCGGCTCCGCGGTTTCCATGGCTGCGATTTCCTACTTCATTCTCTTCTCGGTCTTAAACCTCTTCTGTAATGTGGGATTTACTAGAAGAGCATGAGTGGTGTTCGAGGAGAAGTTAAAATCCTAGAGGGAGGAAGACGGGAAAGCCCATGCTACTTGTGTTTTTTCCATTACAGCGAATGTGTCATAAAAATAAGATTTGAAACCCCAAGGTGGAAACATTCAAGGAGAATTTGATAGAAATATATTTAAGAGCAGCTAAGTCATCAGAATGATTTTTGTATCCCTTTCATTAAAGGATCTGGCCTGTTAAAGTGGGTCTAAATGGAAGTCTAAAAGCTTATCCTCATCGTTGAGAAATAAAACGTTTTCTTTAAATGTGGTTTTCATCTTCCAGTCATTCTGGAAATGGAAAACTTTCCATATGCTAGTACCTGCACAAGGCACAGCATCCTAGGCTCTGAAGCATCAAAACTTTAATAATTTTTATTTTCAAGATAATTATTCAGAACATTTTAAATACTAGATGCCTTTCTTTTTTTAAAAAAAGATTTTATTTATTTATTTGTCAGAGAGAGTGAGCACAGGCAGAGACAGAGAAGCAGGCTCCCTGCCGAGCAAGGAGCCCGATGCAGGACTCGATCCCAGGACGCAGGGATCATGACCTGAGCCGAAGACAGCCGCTTAACCAACTGAGCCACCCGGGTGTCCCTGCTAGATGCTTTTCATGAACAGAATATTCCAAGGTGTTAGCTGTGCAAAATATGCATGAAGAGAGGAGTTCAATTCTCTTTGTCAGGCCCAATTACAGAATGAAATTAAAGAAAACCAATTCATTATTAAAAATACGTTTATCAGGGACGCCTGGGTGGCTCAGTTGGTTAAGCGGCTGCCTTCGGCTCAGGTCATGATCCCAGCGTCCTGGGATCGAGTCCCACATCGGGCTCTTTGCTCGGCAGGGAGCCTGCTTCTCCCTCTGCCTCTGCCTGCCTCTCTGTCTGCCTGTGCTCACGCTCTCTCTCTCTCTCTCTCTCTCTAACTAATAAATAAATAAATAAAATCTTTAAAAAAATACGTTTATCTTAAAGGAAAAGGGAATATTCAGGGAAAAAAGGAATAGAGGAGAGGAATATAATGGAAGTTACTGTGGGCTCCTGATGGTGTACAGTTTTAATCACCAAAGTAACCTAAACATCAAGTCATGAGAAGCTTTGAGTGAACTACATTTTTTACTTCCCATGTGGAAGGAAGTCACCAGTGACCCATTACAATATTCACCATGATTAAAGAGATTGAAAGCTGTCCTACTGACTCCTGAAGCAGAATGTCTGCATATTGATAGAGTCACTGTGAATCCAGGTACTCTAGAGGTAAGGCATTGTGTGTGAGGCTGCTTGATTAATCAGAATACTAATATTTCTCTACAATGAAAAATGGAAAGTAGAGCCTATCAAGCAGGCTATGATAGATTTGTTAGCATTGTTGTACTTTTTCTTCCAAGTAGAAAATTCTCCTTGAAGAACTAAATATAAATTAAAAAGAGGTTTGGCCAGAAAGAGACTCTTAATCTCACAAAACAAACTGAGGGTTGCCCGGGGGAGGGGGATAGGGAGAGGGTGGTGGGGTTATGGACATTGGGGAGCACATGTGCTATGGTGAGTGCTGCGAAGTGTGTAAACCTGGCTATTCACAGACTTGTACCCCTGGGGCTAATAATACATTATATGTTAATAAAATTTTTTTTAAAAAAGAGGTTTGGCAAAAGTAGAGTAAATGAAAATTATCGTAAGGGATAATGTCATCAAGCTATACTAGTCTGAAGCACCCTTCTTTACTGTAAGGACATACTTCTAAAGTGACCAAAATAGCACCATTAGCCAGTCATGGCATATTTTACCCTTGATTTTATCAAAAACACAACTTGCAGCACTTTTTTTTCAACAGTCCTATTTCATTTTTTTTTAAACCCAGACCCTAAAAAATTATATCATTATGACACTTCCTCATAACATTCAAAGTTCTAAACTTTGTTTTCATCGGTTCTATTTTAAATTATAACCTTCTTTATCAGCAACAATCTGTAGCTCATATCCTACGTAGTTATTTCTCCATAGGATGACTGATCTCATCCATTTAATAGTGATTCTTCTTAACTTCTATTCACTCAATATTTTCTGATCTTGTCTTTAAATTCTGGATATATCTTATTTGATTTCCCTAGGCTATTCTAAAGCCCCTACAGGATCCGGATGGGAAAAAATGGAAAAGGCATAAACTTTGGAATACAAAGATCAGTATCAGCATGCCACATCTTGGCTGTATAATCTGAAAGGAGGTAAGTTCAAATCTCTGTTTGTTGTTGTTGTCTTAATCTATAAAAAGAAGATGATAATAATGCCAGCCCAACCTGCCTAACTATATCATTGTGAAGATCAAACGTAGATTTTCCTTTAACAAAATATGAATACCTTCTCAGTCAGAATTCAGACAAGGCATAGCAGAGATGGCTTGTCTCTGCTCCATGATGTCTAGGATCCTCAACGGAGAAGGTTTAGTGCCTGGAGGTGTCTCAATGGGTGGAGACTGGGATAATCTGGAGGCATATTTCCTCATATGCCCAGTGGTTGAAGGTGGTACCTCAACTGGGGCAGTCAGCCACAATACCCAAGCATTCTTTCCTCATGTGGCCTGAGCTTCCTTATAGCATGACTGCTTCAGAGAGTCAGACTTCTTATAAGGCGGAGAAGGGCTCCAAACGCTAGTGTTTCTATAAGCAAAGTTAAAGCTGTGTTGCATTTTATGACCTAGCCTCCAGAAACACACAGTATCACTTCTGTTGCATTTTATTTATTTAATTTATTTTTATTTTATTTTGTTTCTTTATTTTGTTTATTTTGGATATAGTAAGTCATTAAGTCTAGCCCAAATTCAAGGAAAAGGCATGTAGATCCTATATGGAAGAAGTGTTAAAGAATTTACAGTTGTGCTTAATTTACAGACAGGTTGTATTTAGAATAAAGAACTAGCTATTCTAGAAATAGTTACTTATCCTCACCTTCTCCAGAGGGGAGTGTACACTCAAATTCTCCCCCTTTTTATTACTAGGAATCACCAAGACCTATCTCAGTATACTAATGAAGAAGTCTTTACCTTCTTTTTTTAGCTTCTTACCACTGCATGCAAAAATAAATGCAGGTCCTTGATCATAGAATACAGCCTGTCTTCTCTTGGGTACTTCCTGCCCCCGCAAATCTCAGTGCTTCCATAGGCAGAATGCTGTGCTGAAACTCTCTACCCAAAAGTATGATACTGTGTTCTTAGAGCATGTAATGGGCCAAGCCAGTTTGTGATCTGCACAGAAACAGAAAAAACACCTCCTCCTTGTGCGATGGTGTATCATATGGGCATCAAATCAGTATTATCTTGCATTCTAAAGTCTTATAGACAGTTTATTTTTTAAATACATCTATTTTTAAAAGATTTTATTTATTTATTTGTCATAGAAAGAGCACAAGAAGGGAGAGCAACAGGCAGAAGGAGAAGTGGGTTCCCTGCTGAGCAAGGAGCCTAATGCGGTACTCCCAGGATCCTGGGATCACTACCTGAGCCAAAAAGCAGATGCTTAACTGACTGAGCCACCCAGCCATCCCATATGGACAGTTTAATCAATGCAGTCCTTTTAGGTTTTGTTCACAGTCCCCTTATGCCCTAAGACATTCATGTATTCACAAGAAGCTAAAATACACATCTAGGTGAGGAGCGTTCCTCGGATCCTTGCTCCAGTTAATGACTGGGACAGTAAGAAGTCTTGCTGATATGTCTGACCCTCTCTTCCAGTTTATTTCTGACTTGTGTTTCTATCTTAAATCTTGCATTCTAATAGACACTGGATAGTCCCACTCATCATCTGGACTTGCTCAGTCAGGTCTGATCTACATTAATGTGGTCAACTCCTAGAAAACAAGTAAGCAGCTTCTAGGAAGCTTCTACAGCTCCAACCACATTCAGTGATATATAGCTGATTACAATTTAATGTTTTCTTTATGAATCAAGGTCATTATGGTGAATTACACATCTTGTATTAATAGAAGGCTACTCTCAGAGGCTATTTAGGTATGAATAGAAAATAGAATCATAGAGTTGATGCAGGGCAGCCTTCCTGCCGAGAGATACTTGGAATCTTCTCAGTGGAATTTCAGACTCTATCCAAATGTGATGGGGACCTCACTAAAATAGTACATTCAAAGGTAACTTTTTTTCTTGACATTGAATTGAAACCCTCCTCTTTATGATATCTATATTCTGGTCTGTTTTGCCTTTAGAGGAATACAGGACAAGTTGATTTCTTATTCTGTGTAACTGCTTTCAAATATTTGAAGGGAGTTCTGTTTCCTTTAGTTCTTCCTCAAAGCATTTTCTCATCTTTCTGTGTACTATTCAATTTTCCTCTTAAAACGTGGTCCCAGAGCACCTCTGTGGCTCAGTCAGCTAAGCGTCCACCATCGCCTCAGGTCATTATCTCAGAGTACAGGGATCAAGTCCTGCGTCTGGATCCCCGCTCAGCAGACTCTGTCCCTCATTCCTCTGCTGCTCCCCCTGCTTGTGCTCTCTCATACTCTCTCTGTCAGAAAGATAAATAAAATATTTAAACAAACAAACAAACAAAAAACTGTGGTCCTTTGCATTGAACACCATTTCCGATTTGCTCCAACTAACAAAGAATAGAATCTCTGATTGCAATAACCTAGGACCCATGCTTTTGTTAATAAAATAAAAAATCATACAAGCAACCCCACCCCCATTATTGGTACCTATGAAGCTTGGAGTCAACAAAAAAACCTTTGTGGGTTTTTTTAAATAAAATGCTATTGCATCAAGTCTAGATTTTCTGTCATCCCCTATTGTCATGTCATAAATTAGGCATTGTTGTCATCCCCTCTACTGAACTCACGTTCCTCAGGATTTTTTAATTCTTGAGGGAAGACTTTCCTTTTAGATTCATGAAATGTATTAGATATTACATTTCTTTCTTTTTTGAATTTTTAAAATAACAGCTTTATTGAGATATAATTCACATATCGTATGGATTTAAAGTAGACAACTCTTAGGGTGCCTGGGTGGCTTAGTCATTTAACTGCCTGACCCTTGATCTCAGCTCCAGTCTTGATCTCAGGGTCTCAGTTTCAGGGTTATGACTTCAAGCCCTGTGTTGGACTCCGCACTGGGGGTGGAGCCTATTTAAGAAATAAATAAAGTAGACAATTCACTGTTTTTTTCATTTTTTAAAATTTAAATTCAATTAATTAACATATAGTATATTATTAGTTTTAGAGGTAGAGTTCAGTGACCTACCAGTCTTATGTAATGCCCAGTGCTCATTACATCGCGTGCCCTCCTTAATGCCCATCACCCTGTTACCCCTCCCCCCATTCCCTCTCCTCCAGCAACCCTCAGTTTGTTCCCTATGATTAAGAGTCTCTTTTGGTTTGTCTACCTCTCCAGTTTCACCTTGTTTTTTTTTCCTCCCTTCCCCTATGCTCCTCTGTTTCATTTCTTAAATTCCCCAAATGAGAGAAAGCATATGATAGACAATTCACTGATTTTTGGTATATCCATAGAGTCCAGCAACCATCATCAAAATTAGTTTTAGAACATCTTCCTCACTCCAAAAAGTACCCTAGGTATTATATTTTTAAAAACATTTTATTTGACAAAGAGAGAGAGAGATCACAAGTGGGCAAGGAGGCAGGCAAAGAGAGAGGGAGAAGCAGGCTCCCCGCTGAGTAGAGAGCCCAATGTGAGGCTCGATCCCAGGACCCTGAGATCATGATCTGAGCTGAAGGCAGAGACTTTAACCCACTGAGCCTCCCAGGCACCACCCCTAGATATTGTATTTTTAACATTTACCAAAGGATATTTGTATCAGTATGTTATTTCATCTTATAACATCTTGCTTATACTACCCTTCATGTGTTAATAAGATACAGAGTTCATTGAAATATTCTTTGTGAATTTGATAATTTGGAGTGTTAAAATTTTTTAAGTTTGCTTTTATTGCATGGCACAGTAGACTAAATACAGTATGCTACCTTTTGGCAAGAAGCAAGGAGAAACTGTATATATAATGAGATGTATATATAATGAGAACAGCACCTGATAAGGGATGAGTAAGAACGGCATAGAGGAGAATGAGATTTCTCTGAGTATATCTTTTAAGATAGTTTGACTTTATGGGACATGTGAATAAGTGAATAAAATTAAAATCTAACCAAATGAACCTAATAGTATATCAAATTCATAACGTAACCACACAGAAAAAGTGCAATCACTTTTTTCTAGTGTGTTTCTAGTGTCATTTTCTGACTATAAAGTATAATGAACTTATACTGTGTTAAATTAGCTAAACAGGCACCATTTGCCAGAATCCTCTTCCATCATGTGCGACCTGCTCACTCACTCCAAAATATATCCCCTGAGATGGTCCAAAGCAAACTCTTCTTCCCCAGTGCTGTAAGATAATGCATTTGTGAGGGGAACTCTTAGAGCTCTCTGCTGGCTCTCGTTGGTAAGCCAGAAAGAGCAATAATTGCTACCATTTCTATGGGATGCATGTTTAACTCTATGATGACAGTCTTCTCCTGCAGGACCGCCATCACTGACACTGTAATGAGGGCCTAATGTAGTAACCGTCTGACTTGTTCTGCAGTCCCTTCTCGTAGCTTCTAGCTCAACCTCACAGATTTCATTTTTGCCTTGTTTCCCCACTTTACCTCTGTCTTTCTCTTCCTGACTCTCTGGCTGAGGATTTGAGGATCCAGCAGCGGACCCACAAACACCAGCCTCACCTAGATTGTTTAACCAGCTCCATGGTTGCCTGAGACCAAAGCTCTCTAATACATTCCTTTTTTAAAAAATAGTTTTTTAAAAAATTTGTTTACTTATTTATCTGAGAGAGAGAGCACAAGCAGGGGGAGGGGCAGAGGGAAGGGAGAAACAGACTCCCCGCCGAGCAGGGAGCCTGCTGTGGTACCCTGTCCCAGAACCCTGGGATCATGACCTGATCATGAGCGGAAGGTAGACACCCAACCAGCTGAGCCACCCAGGCGCCCCTCTGTAACACATTCCTATTATTTATGTAAATTAACACTTTTGCTTCTGATTAAGTACTGACTGGAATATTTTCCAAGAACAAAATGCAGTACAAATGAATCTTCAACTTTATTAGGAGGCATTTTATGGGTAGTGATATTGGTTTTGTAATTCTTTTTTTTTGTTGTTATGTAATTCTGAAACAATTTGTATTTATTGTGTTTAGAACAAATGAGTACATATGATGATGTTGGGAGTCAAGGTTCTTACTGTAGAAAAGGTTAGAAACACATTATGAACAAAAGTTGAAGAAGAACCCTGTGATGCTAGATAAGATTTAGAGAAAAATAATGTGTCTGTGAACATGTGTGTATGTATAGTTTAAGAAGAATATATGCTAGTTACTATACAGAGAAGATGATAGAATAGAAATGTATGCCATGTAATACATATACCATGTAAGTGTTTATACTTATAAGTGCTTATATAATCTGTATCTGTATTTACATTTATACCTACATATAGTATATATAGGTATTTATATGTGTACTATATATACATGGTGTGTGTGCATATTAAATATATAGATATAGGTATAGATTAGCTCTGTGCACTGAAGAGGTGCCTGGGAGTATCAGTAGGTATACTGGTGCCTGGTTCTTGATTTTGAAATGCCATTCTCCACTATAAGTAATAAGGGCTCCTTTGAGAAATGGCTGATTCCAGACCTGGGGCAGGAAATGTATAAACTGAGCTTGTACAGTAATCACTTTGGTGTACTCCAGAGCAAGGGCATGATAGAATTAGGAAGAAATCACCATTTTGCCACTGCCAGGGTAACAATTACTCCAGGTGGGGACCATTAATAGTTGCTGAAAGTCTTACTGGGTAAAAGAGTGTCGGGGATCAGGACAGTCCTATGGTATGCTACCACACAGACCTCTCACTAATTACAAAGGGGGAAGCACACATTTACAATAGCAGTTCCCCCATTAACCAAGCTGATGGGGGAGAATTCAACATTATGCAACAAGTCCTGATGTGGTGCACTGTCGATGTAATATTGGGGCCAAATAATGTTTTTTTAAAATTATTTATTTATTTCTATATAAACATATGATGTAACCCCACCACCCTCTCCCAATACCCCTCCCTCCCCACCCCCGTCAGTTTGTTTTATGACATTAGGAGTCTCTTTTGGTTTGTCTCCCTCCTGGTCCCATCTTGTTTCATTTATTCTTTTCCTACCCCCTTAACCCCCACCCCCATTGCATCTCCACTTCCTCATATCAGGGAGATCATATGATAGCTGTCTTTCTCCGATTGACTTACTTCGCTAAGCATAATACTCTCTAGTTCCATCCATGTCATCGCAAATGGCAAGATTTCATTTCTTTTGATGGCTGCATAGTATTCCATTGTATATATATATATATACCACATCTTCTTTAGCCATTCATCTGTTGATGGACATCTAGGTTCTTTCCATAACTTGGCTATTGTGGACATTGCTGCTATAAACATTCAAGTGCACGTGCCCCGTCGGATCACTACGTTTGTATCTTTAGGGTAAATACCCAGTAGTGCAATTGCTGGGTCATAAAGTAGCTCTATTTCAGCTTTTTGAGGAACCTCCATGCTGTTTTCCAGAGTGGTTGCCCCAGCTTGCCTTCCCACCAACAGTATAGGAGGGTTCCCCTTTCTCCGCATCCTCGCCAGCATCTGTCATTTCCTGACTTGTTCATTTTAGCCATTCTGACTGGTGGGAGGTGGTATCTCATTGTGGTTTTGATTTGTATTACCCTGATGCTGAGTATGTGAAGCACTTTTTCATGTGTCTGTTGAGGGGCCAAATAATGTTAAACCTGAACATTACCATGAGGAAACCATCAAATCCAGAATGTGGGAGATTAGATAAGACAAACAACTCTAACTCTTCAAAAATTCAATATCATGGGAGCACCTGGGTAGTTCAGTTAGTTAGTCATTCAACTCTTGATTTCAGGTCAGGTCACGATCTTGGGTTCGTGGGGTTGAACCCCATGTCAGGTTCTGCACTGGGCATGGAGCCTCCTTGTCCCACTCCCTCTACTTCTCCCTGTCCCCATCTCTAAAATAAATAAATAAAATCTTTTTTAAAAAAGATTTAAAAAATTCAAGATTATGAAAAAAAAAGTCAAGGGCAGAAGGTCAAAGGAACTGTTCCACATTAAAAGACATTAAAGAAAAAAAGAGATTAAAGAGCTTTAACAACCAAATGCAATGCATGAAATTTAACTGAATACTGGATGAGATAAACTAGAAGAGACATTTTTGGGACAACTGGGGAACTTAAACATGAGTTATATATTAAATAATAATTATGAATGGATGTGAATTAATGTTGATATCCTTATTTTTATAAGATGCATGGTGAAGTGTTTAAGGCTAAAATACCGTTATATCTGCAATTTACTTTAAGATGGTTCAGAAAGAAATGGCGATAAAGAAAAGACAACAGTTTATTGACAATTAGGGAATCTAGATAAAGGATATGGTCATTTGTAGTATCATTTTGACTTTTCTGTATATTTGATATTTTATTGTGTTTTTTTAGTGTTTTATTTATTTGGCACAGAGAGAGAGAGATAGTGAGAGACAGCACAAGCAGGGAGAGTGGCAGGCAGGCAAGCAGAGGGAGAGGGAGAAACAGGCTCCCTGCTGAGCAAGGAGCCCGACATGGGGCTCGATCCCAGGATCCCGGGATCATGACCTGAGCTGAAGGCAGACACTTAACTGACTGAGCCACCCAGATGCCCCTATATTTGATATTTTTAAAAAAATGTTGGAGGGGTGTTCCTGGCTGGCTCAGTTGTTAGAGCATATGGCTCTTTATCTCAGGGTTGTGGATTTGACCCCCATGTTGGGTGTAGAGATTATTTAAAATTAAAATCTTTAGGGGTGCCTGGATGACTCAGTCTGTTGAATGTCCAACTCTTGATTTCCGCTCAGGTCGTGAGATAGAGCCTCATGTCAGCTCTGTGCCCAGTAGAGGAGTCTGCTTGAGATTCTCTCTCCCTTTCCTTCTCCCCCTCTCCTGGTGCTTTCACCCTCTTTCTCTCTCTCAAATAAATAAACAAATCGTTTAAAAATATATAAAATCTTTTATAAATGTTGGAGAAAATTTCTTTTTTGTTATATAAAAGCAGTGCATACTTACGATAATAAAATATTGTGATCAGTTTCCAAAAGAATGTTTTTTCAGGCAATTAGAAACTTGCTAGTCATCTACTACTATTAATATTACATTAAGTTTTACCTTCTTCTTAGCTTTATTGTCCTCTTACATAGGATTATTCCTGAGAAATCTAGTTTTATAATGCTTTATATTTTCTGATATAGTGGACTTAAACCTTTTTGTGTCATGATTCATAGATGATAAGAAAAATTTGGGGTGTGTCTCATTCAGGTTTTAATAAGACCCTATAATGTATCTCTACGTATCAGATAGGGATCTTCTCTTATCTTAAATGTTGTTATATTACTCTACCTATGTATTTGTAATACACTTTTATTATAAACATTTGTAGCAACACCTCTCCTGGTAAGATATATTTATGGTGTCTCATAGT
This sequence comes from Taxidea taxus jeffersonii, assembly GCA_003697995.1. Classification (NCBI taxonomy): domain Eukaryota; kingdom Metazoa; phylum Chordata; class Mammalia; order Carnivora; family Mustelidae; genus Taxidea; species Taxidea taxus. Next base: position 13,066 of record RCUC01126156.1, read on the forward strand.
TCATTTCTTCTTCATTTCTTTCGTTAACTCAACAAATGCTTACTGGATACCTACTGAATGCCAGGAAATATGCTAAGCTTTTATGTAATCCGAATAATGAGAGTCTCAGGTTTTTTGTTTGTTTGTCTTAACATTTACCATTGTTTTGGGAGAGCCTTGTATACAGTAGACTGTTTTTTGTTCTTAAGGCAAGTGGTTATTTTTTATTTGTTTATTTATTTTCAAAGAGAGAGCAAGAGAGTGACTGGGAGGGGCAGAGGAAAAGGGAGAGGGAATCCTAAGCAGGCTCCATGCCCAGTGCAGAGCCCCACATGAGGCTCAATCCCACGACCCTGAGATGCTGGCCTGAGCCTAAGTGAACAGTCGGATGCTTAAACTGATTGAGCAACGCATGCTCCCCCACAGTAGACTGTCAAAGAGCAAATATCTAACAGTTCTCAACTGTTATAGACATCACAACAATCACTGTCATGTTTAAGGTCTCTAATGCTGATGTTCAAATCTGTGTTTTGCTTTATGTCTTCTTCTGAGATATAGAGGCCTTTCTGTGAGATCTTGATTCCTAAATCACAGAGAAAAAGAGGCATTAAGACATGAACTCTCTATCTTCTAACTCCCCCAAATACAAATGTCTATGCATATTTTCTTTAAGATTGTATTTATTTATTTGACAGACAGAGATCACAAGTAGGCAGAGAGGCAGGCAGAGAGAGAGGGGGGAAGCAGGCTCCCTGCTGAGCAGAGAGCCCGATGTGGGACTCGATCCCAGGACCCTGGGATCATGGCCCGAGCCAAAGGCAGAGGCTTAACCCACTGAGCCACCCAGGCGCCCTGTCTATGCATATTTTAACCATTCTTATCTTCTTCCCTACTTGACAGTATGAAGTGTTGCTCCTCTTTCTGTATTTGATACTGTTAGCCATTTACTTTTTCTTGAAAATCTCTAATGCCTGAGATTTCATGACCCCACATGCTCCCGATTCTTCTCAAAAAAGGTCAGTTCTTTCTTGGCTTCTTTTTGGGTTCAGTTTTCACCATTGGGAGTTTCACTGGGGAAAGAGGACTCCATCCTTTACCCATTTCTTTCCTCACAGAACTCCTTTACCCTTGTACCCATCCCATAGATTTTATTTACAATGATGACTTCTAGCTGTGTATCACAGTCTAGATAACTCCACCTGGCTCAAACTCTAGTATCCAACTTCCTACTTCACGTCTGTACCTGAATGTGTCACAGGCACTACAAACTCCACAGATCCCAGACTGAGCCCTATGTTCCCCACTTTATGTTCTAACAGCTGCTCAACCTCTATTTTTCTTTTTAAATTTTAGTTGGTGCCACCACCTTTTGACTTTCTTACTTAAAAATAAATACTGCAAGGGGGGGAGGCACCTGGGTGACTCAGTGGATTAAGCCTCTGCCTTCAGCTCAGGTCATGATTCAGGGTCCTAGGATCAAGCCCCATTCAGGCTCTCTGCTCATCGGGGAGTCTGCTTCCCCTCACCCCCACCTGCCTCTCTACCTACTTGTGATCTCTGTCAAATAAATAAATAAAATCTTTATAAATAAATATATAAATACTGGGGTACCTGGGTGGCTCAGTTGGTTAAGCATCGAGTCTTGATTTTGGCTCTGGTCATGATCTCAGAGTTGTGAGATGGAGCCTTGCATCAGGCTCTGCACTGAGCATGGAGCCTGCTTAAAATTCTCTCTCCCTGAGGTGCCTGGGTGGCTCAGTGGGTTAAAGCCTCTGCCTTCGGCTCAGGTCATGGTCCCAGGGTCCTGGGATTGAGCCCTACATCTGCTTCCCTTCCTCCCTCTCTGCCTACTTGTGATCTCTGTCTGCCAAATAAATAAACATTTTTTTAAATGTTTAAAAAAAAAGATTCTCTCTCCCTCTGCCTCTCTCTCTAAAAAACAAAAAAAGTTAGAAAAATTATAAATACTACTTCCCCCCCAAAAGCAAGAGAACAACAAACTACCTTTTGGAGGTGATGGATATGTTTATTACCTTGTTTATATTATATCCCAGGTGTATGCCTATGTCTAGGGGACTCATCAAAATGTACATATTAAATATGTGCAACTTTTTGTATATGACGTTTATCTCAATAGACTTTTTTAAAAATTAAAGAAAAAGATAAATACTAATTTCATGTCTCTGTTACTAATGTAACAAAAATCTTTGAGGTAATCCCTGTAATCTTTTTAAATATTTGAATCCAGTTACTTTTGAAGTTTTTCAACCACAGATTGGCAAATGTATGTCTTTTTACCTTCATATCTTTTCCATATGGGTGTCCTCTTCAAAAGAAAATCCAGATTTTTCTTTTTTGAGACTCTTTTATTATTTGGTTACTTTTTTAGCTTTTTCTTCCAAGATCTTGGTTTCTGGTTTTGGCATCTGCCGGATTACTTCTTGCCCTGTTATTATAATGAATCAATATTGGGCTTACCCAAATGTTAATTTAACAATTTGATAAATATACTTATATATACCTGGGTGTATATGTACCTGGTTGGCTCAGTTGGTTGAGCGACTGCCTTCGGCTCAGGTCATGATCCTGGAATCCTGGGATTGAGTCCCGCTCCCTGCTAAGCAAGGGATCTGCTTCTCCCTCTGATCTTCCCCCTCTCCGGCTTGCTTGCTCTCATTCTCTCTCTCTCAAATAAATAAATAAAATCTTTAAAAATAAAAAATAGGGGCGCCTGGGTGGCTCAGTGGGTTAAAGCCTCTCCCTTCAGCTCAGGTCATGATCCCGGGATCTTGGGATCAAGCCCCGCATCGGGCTCTCTGCAAAGCAGGGAGCCTGCTTCCCTTCCTCTCTCTCTGCCTGCCTCTCTGCCTTCTTGTGATCTCTGTCTGTCAAATAAATAAATAAAATCTTTAAAATAAAATAAAGTTTGTAAGCAGGAGACCGTGGGTGGGGGCAGGGCCATAGTGGTGGCAGATGGCCAGGTTGGACTCAACCAGATGCTATTACTGCTACTGATTTACAGAAGATTAATAATCTAGACAGTAGCTTCATAATACTACTCCACCTTCAGAAGCTTTTCATTCTATAGATCCAGACTGAAACTCCCGACCTTATATGGAAATGTGCTTAGAGATGTCTCTACACTTGATCTTAGCCAAAAGGCCGAGAAGCGATAGAGATGTCTCTAGCTAGAAGTGAGTAAGCTAAAGCCAAGATTGACACAATAAAGAAATTTAAAACCCTTCTGCTTCAAGGACGGATAGCTGAGTATTGAAGCATCCAGGGTGAGGATCACCTGTCTTCATGACTAGTTTATTTTTACTGGGTCTGAAGGTATCTACTCCCTTCATTGAATTGACATGCCTGTTACAAGGTGTTTGTGAGCAATAAACACTATTAAAGGTTTTTTAATAATGTGGAACTGGACTAATTACTTCAAGGCCATTATAATTTCCTCAAGACACTTGTCCTTGTAATTTGACTTTGCTGGATGTTGAAAACTTGAAGTAATGGGAGGTATAAAATCAGTTTTCCTTTCTCTTTCCCTGAAGATTTATTTCACTGGGAAGTTTACAGCATATAGTTAGTTACACATCATTGGGTATGATTTGTTTAATTATTCTCTATGGGAAATAAAAATTAAAAGTTATAAAGTTTCATTTCTAGAATGGGTCTAGCTATAAAGCAAGTACTCCATTTTTTTATCTCAATACATTACGTACATGCATACATATATAAAGTCACAATTAAAATAACCACAGATCTTACGTGTTCTGATTTAATTATGTGTTTCTTTGCCCTTTTGGATGACAGTTGGAGAAGATACATGGAGATGTTGGTGCCTTATGCACGGAGACGAATTATACCTACCAGTTGCTTATTTCTGTGGCAAAGAAAGATTCAGTTGGTGGGAGATAGTGTTGAGAGTTGCTTGCAGAGATGAAGAATGAATGGAGAGAAGCTGATGGGATATTTTGGTGAGAGTCTTTTTATGGTCCTGAGCTTGAGCACCTGGAAAGCAAAGTCCCATGGATATAGAGATCAGGCCTTTCTCCCTATATCTGCACAGAACCCAGCCTGTTTTGGCAATGTGTAGACAGTGACTCTGGGACTACCAGTGGGCTGCATCTTTGGCATGAGTAGTGGAGAACCTGCAAAGGGCACCCGCAACAATAGCATGAGTTGTTTTCCTTCAGACAATGTCAAAGACAGTGGACAATGGCCAGGAGCAACTGAAACAGAAGAGGAAGAACATAGCAGATCCCAAGTGGGAACTGGTTTGTGAACACCCAAAAGGTGCAGGGTCAACATTACATTATTGCAGGGACACTGTTCATATTTTGTTCAGTATAAATCTCAGCTGTGCTTCAGGGAGTGACATTTACCCAGGACACAATATCAGTCACACCCCCTGGAATTGGGCAATGTGGCTGCCTGGTCCTGGGAAGCATTCCTTTTGGAGACTCCCAGAAATAATTATAGGCTTCTTTGCCTGGGCTGCTGAGGGTTAAACTATCAGCTGGTAGGGACTTAAACCATTGTGATTTCAAATTTTCAGCTAATATGTCTTCATTTTATTCATATGGTCTAATAACATCTCGGAATCCTGGCTGCTTGGTTTTATACTGTTCTTGTCAGATATTGCTGTGTTCTCTTATAGCAGGGGCCCAGCTGGAGTCTAAGCAGTGTTCCAGATTCGAGTGTATTTGGAGGACTGGTGAGACATGCCTGCCAGTAGCCCATTTACATGAGGGGCAGGAATGCCTTGTAGATGGGTCAAGGGCCATGAGCCAGTGTTGCATAGAGTGATTCTGGTAATAGTATATTATCTGTTATTTAGATTATTCTCCATTCTTGCAGTTTTCACTCATACCTGAGTTTGAGGTAAATCTCCAAAAGGGTCACATTTAATTTAAATCTGTTCAGTATGAAGTTGAAAGCAAACTCCAGTGAAAGAATCACAATGTGGACCATTCTGCAGTGAGGCCATGCTATCTGAAGGAGAGAATTATACATCTTTGAGAAACATTTCTTGGCACATTACTGGGCCCTGATGGAGACAGAATATTTGACCATGGAGAACCAAGGGGCTGTGAATCCAGAAATGCCCATTAAGGGTTATGTCAGTCCTGCCAAGTTATAAAGTCAGATGGGCCCAGTAGCATTCCATCAAAAGATCGAAATGGTATATTTGATATCAAGCTTGAACAGAACCAAAAGACAGAAGCAGGTAGCCTAGACCTTCATGTCATCCACCACAATTACACAAGTACCCCTCTCTTCACTAATACTGATGGCCATGTTGTGGGAGAAGGTTCTGTAAAACCAGCTAAAGAAGGAAGGAAAAGCCCAAATTTGGCTCATAGATGTGTCAGCTAGGTACATAAGTAAAAACTGAATATGTATATGGTTGCATTATATCCACATTTAGGGATGGCCTTAAACAATTGTTGGCAGGGAAAATCTTCCCAGCAGGCAGACCTATGAGTGGTACAACTGATTACCCACTTTGTGAAGAAGGGAAAGTGGGCCAAGATGAGAATATATGCATAGTCTTGTGCAGTGGTCAGTGATCAGGGCCCTTTAGGACGGAAAGCCTGACAGATTGGATACAAGGAAATCTAGGGATGGGTCTTATTAACAGACACAGGAGAGTTGGCACAAAGTGTGCAGATCTCCATATCAAATGTTCATGTCCTCCAGGAAGCATTCGCCATGGATAAGACATTCAACAGCCAAAGAGACCTAATGATTAGGCCAGTCGATGTCAGTCAGTCTACATCATAGGACATCCCAGGGCTGACACAATGGGCACATGAGCAAATTGGCCACGGTGGCCGAGGCTGGGGTTATGCATAGGCCCAATACCTTGGCCTCCCATTGCCAGGGCTCTTCTAACTACTGCTCCAACCAACCGGTCATCTCAGAGACCAGCAGTGAACCCCAGATGTGGCATCGTTTATTAAGGAGACCAGTTGGTTACTTGGTGGCAAATTGACCACATTAGGCATCTTGTTTTCTCCCTCAATAATATAAAAAATACCTAGCAATCTCTCAAAGCCAACTAATTGAGCTCTATTTTTTTTTATAATGAACAAAGCTGAAGAAAATATCCTTTTAATGTGTAATCTTACTCATTGATGATTTTACTCCTATGGGATATAAAGCAGATGTGACATTACTTGAAAAAGGTACAAACAACTGTAATTTAAATAGATACTGCCAATTGTTTATTTTAAAAAGCCTCTAATTGCACTACTGGGTATTTATTCCTAAAGATACAAACGTAGTGATCCAAAGGGGCACGTGTACCCGAATGTTTATAGCAGCAATGTCCACAATAGCCAAGTTATGGAAAGAACCTAGATGTCCATCAACAGATGAATGGATAAAGAAGATGTGGTATATATATACGATGGAATACTATGCAGCCATCAAAAGAAATGAAATCTTACCATTTGCGACGACATGGATGGAACTAGAGCGTATTATGCTTAGCGAAATAAGTCAACTGGAGAAAGACAACTACCACATGATCTCCCTGATATGAGGAAGTGGAGATGCAACGGGGGTGGGAGTTAAGGTGGTAGGAAAAGTAAAAATGAAAGAAGATGGGATCGGGAGGGAGACAAACCAAAAGAGACTCTTAATGTCATAAAACAAACTGAGGGGGGTGGGGGGAAGAGGGGTTGGGAGAGGGTGGTGGGGTTACATTATATGTTTAAATAAAGCTTAAATAAAGTTAAAAAAAAAAAGCCTCTAATGCATCCTATTTCCACCAACAAATATGTGAGACTCTCCTTCTCTGCACATTCTTGCCAACAACAGGCATTATTTTGACAAATAGATTTAAAGTGATATCTTCTTGTTAAGTACATTTCTTTAAGTACATTTCCCTGACCACTAGTGAGTTTACTATGTTTTTATGTGTTTATTGGTCATTAGATTTTTCTCTTCTGTGAATTGTCTTCATATGTTTTGCCACTTTTCTACTAGTATCTTATTCTCTTTTGCCTGAGTTTGTAAGAACTTGTTATATATTGTGGTTATTGAATATCTCTCCTCTTTTTTTATTTTTTTAAAGATTTTGTCTACTTATTTGACAGACAGAGATCACAAGTAGGCAGAGAGGCAGGCAGAGAGAAAGGAAGGGAAGCAGGCTCCCTGCTAAGCAGAGAGCCCGATGCAGGGCTCAATCCCAGGACCCTGGGATCATGACCCAAGCCAAAGGCAGAGGCTTTAACCCACTGAGCTACCCAGGCATCCCACTCTCCTCTTTATTATAAATATTTTCTCTGAATCTACTGTCTATTAGTTTAAATTATAATACCTCCACATTTATTCATACGAAAATTGAAAATATTTATAGAATCATATATGTGTATTTTTTTTCTTTTATACCTTCATGCTTTCCAGTGTCTCCTACCTATTGATAAAATATGTATTTTCCTCCAAGGATTGATTGATTGATTGACTGGAGAGGGAGGTGGGGTAGGGGGGGAGGCAGAAGAAGAGGGAAAGAGAGAATCTTAAACAGGATCCATGCAAGACTCGATTTTATGACCCTGAGATCATGACCTGAGCCAAAAATCAAGAGTCGGGTGCTTAACATGTGAGCCACCCAGGTGCTCCTTTCCCCTAAGGATTTTGTTGTTTAATTTTTGAGTATTTTATCCATTTTGTCATTTTTTAAAATAACTGGCACAAGCTAGAGATCTAAATTTATTTTCTTTATGGGGTACCGGCCTGTCTCAATCAGGGGAGCATGCAACTCTTGATCTTGGAGTCATGAGTTCAGCCCCATGTTGGGCATAGAGCTTTCATTAAATTTATTTTCTTTCAAATACGTAGCTACTTGTGCTAGGCCCATATATTAAATAATTCATCTTTCCCACAATGATTTCAACCACCACCTTTATCACATATTACTTTTCATATGTATGCAAAGATCTCTTTGATTCCTATTCCATTTCACTGATGTGTTTGTCTAACCTTTTATAGCTCTGTAATAATTTGATAACAGTTACTTTCCAGTGTGTTCTAATATCTGCTAAGTCCCCCTTCACTGTTTATTTTCTATACTCAGTCATTTATTTTTCTATGTAGCTTTTAAAGTTATTTTGTCCAAGTCCAACCTGCACCCATACTCTATTAGAGTATGAATTAGAATTTTACTAAATTTATACATTGTTTTGGGAAAATTGACTTTTTAATATTAATGTTCTCATTCAAGAGCATGAATACATTTCCTTTCGTTCAGAGATTGTTTTATATTCTGAAATGTGATGTTATTGTTTTTCTCATTTAAGTTCTGTGCTTTTCTTGTCAAATTTATCTTTAGGTCATTTAGATGTTTTTCTCTTATTATGAATGGAGTATTTCACTTCATTTCCTTTTCTAAATACTTATCAAAGAATAGAGAAAAGCCATTATTTCCTGTATGTTTAGCTTGTCTTCAGTCATCTTATCAAATTCTTTTATAAATTATAGTATTTTTTAACCACAGCTGTTGAAAATTATCTGCTTTCCCCCCTAAAATTTATACCGTTTTTCCTGTCTTACTGAATGTACTAGACTTACTGTCTTACTGAATGTCCAAGCCATTGTTAAATAATAATACTGATATAGTATCCCTAACTAGTTATTTATTTTAATGAAGTGTGGTGTTTTTCTACTTTGGATATTCCCTGTTGGCTTTTGGTAAGTAGTCTACTAAGAGCTTTCTTCTATTTTATGTAGATTTTAAAAATTAGGAATGGCTAGTGGATTTTATCAGACATCTTATCAATACTTATTGACATGATGATATAGTTTTCCTCCTTTAATTTGTTGATATAATGCTTATATTGATAGAGTTCCTATTACTGAGCCATCTGGAAAAAAAAAGCCCTGATTACATTACTGTATTAAATGTAATTGTTTGGAATCATGTATCTCTATTCATAAGCTAGGAAATGTGAATCTATATTCATAAATGAGACTGGTCTGTAATATTAATGTTAAAATTGGCTGACTTCATAAAATGAATTAGTGGCTTTTTTTGTCTTTTCATTAATTGAGCATGGAGTAATTTAAATAACATTGAAATTTTATGCTCTTTAAGGAACAAATAAAAATCATGGGGCACCTTGATGGCTCAGTCAGTGGAGCATGTGATTCTTGATCTTGGGTTCATGAGATGGAGCCCGCTTTGGGTATAGACAAGAAAGAAAGAAGGAGAAAAAAGAGAAAGAAAGAAATAAATAGGTTTGTTATTTTACAATGTTAGAGTTTAACATATTCAATTACATCTGTATTAATTGTTCTATTTTGTTTGCCATCTTTCATGGGTCAGTTTTGTTTATATAGGAAATCGTCTATTTATCTATTTATCCTAGTTTTCAAATTGGTTGTCATAAAACTGTATGGGTATTCTCTTAGAATTCTTTTTTTTCTTTTCTTTTTTTTTTTTTTGACAGAGAGAGATCACAAGGAGGCAGAGAGGCAGGCAGAGAGAGAGGGACAAGCAGACTCCCTGTTCAGCAGGGAGCCCGATGCAGGGCTCGATCCCAGGACTCTGAGATCATGACCTGAGCCGAAGGCAGAGGCTTAACCCACTGAGCCACCCAGGCACCCCTCTTAGAATTCTTTTAATAACTCTATCTCTGGTATGTCTCCTTTCTCATTCTTAATCATGTATATTTTTATCCCAGTTATTTCTTCCTAATTAGACTAATAAAGTTTTACTATTCTTTAAGAAGAAACTGTTTTATGTTATCAAGAGAGAATAATTGGTTATAAGACAGCATACATTTCTCCATTTTAAAAAAAGATTTTATTTATTTATTTGAGAGAGAGAGTACACACGTGTAAGTGAGGGAGCAGAAGCAGAAGGAGCAGCAAAGGGAGAGGGAGAAGCAGGCTCCCCTCCGAGTAGGAAGCCCAATGCAGGTCTTGGTCCCAGGACCCTGGGTTCGTGACCTGACCCCACAGCCGCTTAACAGACTGAGCCACCCGGGCATCCCTTCAGTTGTTTTTGATGATGACGAGAGACAATGTATTCCTCCAGAAAAAATATGAAAGAAACTTTTTAAAAAGCCACAAAAATAGGCAGACAGACATTTATATGGCAGACAGAAAATAATGGGGAGAAAAGTAGAAATAAATATAAATTAAGTATAATTATCTTCATTATCATTAATGGACTCCAAGTAACACTTTAAAAATAAATGCCTGTCCCTTTAACAAGAAGATGAGTACACTTAAGCATAGGCATCTTGCAAAGAGTACACTTTGCTTTGGGGGAAAACTTCTGCTGAGAAGGAAAAGGTTTTCTCAGTTATCAAGGTGTCTTTTCTCAGTGTATAGTGGGAAATAGTGCTTAGTTCTTCTTATTCTGTTGTCAAAGACAGTTTTTTTTAATTTTATTTATTTATTTTTTTAAAGAAAGTTTTTAAATTAAAATACTTGTCATCAGCAGGTTAAGTAGTAATTTAAATGAAGGCAGTCCTTGTTTGAAGGAAAAACCTTAGGGTTTTTTTTAGTTTTATATTTTGTTTTTGTTGTTGTCTCTGTTGAGACAACAGAGTTTTAGAGTACTCTTTAGAGTACTCTAAGAGTACTGAAAAGTATTATATATGACAGTTCACAAAATAATTGCTTGGGAAACAATAATTTTAAGTATAACTAATAAAAATAAATCCACTTCTGAGTGCCTGGCTGGCTTAGTTGGTGGATCAGGAGACTCTTGTTCTTGGGGTTGTCAGTTTGAGCCCTGTATTGGGTGTAGAGATCACTTATTTAAAAAAAAAAAAAGAAGATCTTGGGGTCTGAGTGGCTCAGTGGGCTAAGCCTCTGCCTTTGGCTCAGGTCATGATCTCAAGGTCCTGGGATCGAGCCCCACATCGGGCACTCTGCTCAGCAGGAAGCTTGCTTTTCCCTCTCTCTCTGCCTGCCTCTCTGCCTACTTGTGATCTCTCTCTCTCTCTATGTCAAATAAATAAATAAAATCTTTTTTTTAATCTTAAAATAGTCCCATTTTGTTTAACTATTTAGTTTTTTTATAAATAACACTACAAAAGGGCGCCTGGGTGGCTCAGTGGGTTAAAGCCTCTGCCTTCGGCTCAGGTCATGATCCCAGGGTCCTGGGATCAAGCCCCGAATTGGGTTCTCTGCTTGGCAAGGAGCCTGCTTACCTTCCTCTCTCTGCCTGCCTCTCTGCCTACTTGTGTTCTTTGTCAAATAAATAAATAAAATTTTAAAAGAAAAATAAATAACACTACAAGATTCAAATATTTAAAGATTCTGTCATTTTTCTTTTCCTTTTTAAAAAAAAATAATTTATTTGTTTATTTGAGAGAGTGCACGCAAGCATGAGCAGGGTGAAGGGCACAGGGAGAAGCAGATTCCCTGCTGAGCAAGGAATCCCACAAGGGGCTCAATCCCATGATCCTGGGATTATGACCTGAGTTGAAAGCAGGTGCTTAACTGACCGAACCACCCAGACATCCTGGAATCTGGCATTTTTCGTTGTTGCAATGCAAGAAATAAAGCATATATACATAGAGTAAACTAATATCATTAGTTTAGTTTTATTATAACTATTATATTTGTTTGTGTAGCTAGTACCAATTTCGTAGAGAAGGAACCAAGAAGAGAACTCAGAATAATTAAATGCACCTCCTAACATATTGCTGTCATCATCATTAGTTTATGCTAATTCTGATCTTTTATTTTTGACATTTAATAATTATCACTCATTAATAGATTAATTATGTGCCGAATAGTAAAATAAATGATAATACTCTTATTTAATCTTCCCACCAACAGTGTCAATATATATCCTAATTATCTTGCCTAATATCTATTTATATCATTGATCAGAATACCTATAATGTTTCTCAGGACCCAGTGGAGTAATGGAACAAATTTAGTGTCCCTTTACATTCAATATATCATTTGCTCCTAAGAGTAGCTTGATTATGCAATGCGCCAGTGGGTTGTCACAGCATTCCTAATGCAGAATTGAAAAGGACACAACTCTTTCTATGTGTACACACATACCGTATCACCTCTTCTCCTTTTTTTTTAAGATTTTATTTATTTATTTGACAGAGATCACAAGTGGGCAGAGAGAGAGGGAAAAGCAGGCTCCCTGCTGAGCAGAGAGCCTGATGTGGAGCTTGATCCCAGGACCTTGAGATCATGACCTGAACCGAAGACAGAGGCTTAACCCACTGAACCACCCAGGCACCCCCTATATCATCTCTTCTACCTTTGTCACATCCTTCTTACCCCTCAGCTCCTGCCCCTCCCCCACCTTGTCCTCCTCCTCCTCTTCTCCCAACTCTGGAAGCCTTTCTCCCATCCTTGAAGTCATCTTTTGTTAACCTTCTCAGTGTGAGTCATGTATCTTGTTTATCAACATACGAGACCCATCTGAGCACATTCAACTTAATCACAACTATGATGACTTCTTCTGTGCTGTTCAGGGTCTAGGCCTGTTCTCTACATGAATTTCCAGTAAGCTCACCCAACCCCCCAAACTGGTTCCTCTCCTCTCCTAGTTTTAAACATCTCAGCAAATGAAAGCATGTAATTGAGCAGTCATCCACCCAGTTATTCAAACCATAAACTTAGAAATCATCCTTGATTCCTCTTTTTATCTCTCCTCAACACCCCAACCATTACCTCTACCTCCAAATCTTTACCTCCAAAACATGCTGAATCTACTTCTCCCATTTGTCACTTCTGCCACATGTGTCTAAGTGATCATCATCCCTTACTTAGATACTAATAGTACCATTCTAAAGATCTCCCTGATTCTACTCTTGCCACTTTATGTTTTCAAGTTTACCTGACATCTAGATGATCTTCTAAAAATGTAAATTATTTGATCTCACCTTCCTGCTCAAAACTGTCCAGTGGCTTCTTAATGCATTTAGAATAAAACCCAAATGATATACCCTGGCCTAAAAGGCTCTATGTGAACCAAATCTGCACTTATCTCCAATCTCATCTTCTCATCTTCCATCTCATTCTCTAGTGTGTTTTCTTAATAGTTTTTTTCACTTGCTTACTTGTGCTAATATGTGTGTGAGCATTATGATTTACATAGCATTTAATAAGCCAGGCCAGTGCATATCTATTACAGAGGGGAAACCTCTTTGGAGAGTTGGCCATTAAAAATTGAGAGAAACCCATCCATCTGTGGTCAGTTGATTTTGGACAGAAGTGTCAAGACCAGGCAGCTGGGAAAGAATAGTTTTTTCAACAGATGGTGCTGAGAAAATTAGGTATCTATCTACATACAAAAGAATGAATTTCAGCCCCTACCTCACATCATATACAAAAACTAATTCAAAATGTATCAGAGACCTAAATGTAAGAGTTAAACTATAACCTTAGAGAAGGAAGCATAGGAGTAAGTATTCCTGACTTTGGATTACACAACAGATTTTTTTAAAAGAATTTAGGTGGTTTTTTGTTTTTGTTTTTTTAAGTTTATTTATTTGACAGAGAGAGAGATCACAAGTAGGCAGAGAGGCAGGCAGAGAAGCAGGCTCCCTGCTGAGCAGAGAGCCCGATGCGGGGCTTGATCCCAGGACTCTGGGATCATGACCTGAGCCAAAGGCAGAGGCTTAACCCACTGAGCCACCCAGGCGCCCCTACACAACAGATTTTAAATTTGATATCAAAAGCACAAGAAACCAAAGGAAAAAAAGTTGATAATTGGATTTCATCAACATTAATAACTTTCATGTGCAAAGGACACTACCAAGAAAGTGAAAAGACAGTTGTCTGAGTGGGAACTGAATGGGAAAAATATTTGCAAATCATATACCTGATAAGAGTCTAGGGTACAGAATATCTAAATAACTCTTACAATTAATAAAAAAACAATTAAAAAGTGAGCAAAGAATTTGAATAGGTATTTCTCCAGAGTAGATCACCAAATGACCCATGAATTTCCAGTAAACTGGAACATATGCAAAGATGCTCAACATTATTAGCCATTAGGAAAATGTGAATTAAAACAGCAATGACATACTAACTCACACCCACCAGGGTGGCTACAATGAAAAAAAAATAGAAGTTAACAAATTTTGACAAGAATGTGAAGACAATTGCTGATGGGAATATAAAATGGTGCAGCTATGGTGGATAAATATTTGGCCATTCTGAAATGGTCCAGAAATGCTCCAAATGTTAAATATGGAACTACCAGCAATTCTACTCCTAGGTATATACCCAGGAGGATTAAAAACATATGTTCAGGGGTACCTGGGTGGCTCAGTTGGTTAAGCATCCAACTCTTGGTTTCAGCTCAGGTCATGATCTCAGGGTTTTGAAATCAAGCCCCATGTCATGCCCATGTCAGGCTCTGCACTCAACAGGGAGTCTGCTTGACATTCTCTCCCTCCTCTCTCCCTTTGCCCCTCCCCCTCAAAATAAAGAAATAAATCTTCTTAAATAATCATATGTTCATACAAAAGCTTGTACATGAATGTTTATAGCAGAATTACTTATAATAGTGAAATACAACCCAAATGTCCACCAACTGATGAATGGATAAACAAAATTCCATTATATAGTCATATAGCGCAGTATTATGAATACCATATGAATATTACGAAGTACTAGTGTGCCTGG
>ML100673.1:0-18004 GCA_003697995.1 Taxidea taxus jeffersonii
GGGGCTGGGATGGGCCCCGGCAGTCCAAGGGAGTGGGCAGAGGGCTTGGCACTGGGCCCACGTCACCTGAAAGGTGCCTGTAACATCAGAAGCAGGGTGGCCCAGGGCTCACTGGGAACATTTCTCTACTAGACTGGGCGAGTAGGCTGCTACTCCCTGCTTGACTCCCACATAGGCCTCCCCCCAACCTGAGAGCCCCGCGGGCAACACTTCGGGAACGAGCCCTGGATGCAAGGAGAGGAGCCCAGGTGTGGCCAGAGTCGGCTCTTACCTGGAGCCTGACAGGCGCTGAGGCTCCACCTCGGCTGCCTCTCCCTGCTGACTTTCCACCCTGGCCTTGGATGGCTGCCCCAAGTCCGGCGGTCCAGCCTGAGTCTCCCTTTTTGGACTTGCACCATTGGCTGCTCCAGGTGACCTTTCTGCTGTGTCTAGCTGAGGCCCCGAAGTGTGTGTCAGGCACTTGGAAGTAGGGGCGTCCTCTGAGGGCAACACCTCTGGCACAGGCCGGGCCTCCTCCCATCTCTCAGCAGAGCCCTTGGCACTGGCCTTGGCAGAGCCGACGTAAGAGGTGCTGATGACGCTTCTGGGGCCACACTTGTCATGTAGACTCTGGGCAGCGCCATCTTCCCTGCTGCCCCCGCAGCCCCCGCAGCACACGCAGGAGTTAAGGAGGCAGCTGGTGGCCGCAGTGCTGAGTTTGTGGGAGCCACTGTGTGTCCCCTGGGCCACAGGCCCCGACAGGGAGATGCCATCTTCAGAGGCTTCTGGGGTGGTGACGACAGAGCCCCCTGCAGGGGTTGACTTGGGATTAAAGATGACAGTGGCTGAGAGCTTCATACCCCCAGTCCGGTGGGCGATCATCTCGGCCGTCTGTGCAGCGTCCCCGCCCCCCTCCCAGCCGTCCAGGTGCGGCTGCGCATCCAGGCAGCTGCAGGAGTTGGGGCCCAGTGCCCACATCTTGTCATGAGGGACGTCGTTGTTATTGCTCAGGTCACCCTCCTCTGCCTGGGAGGGACTGCTACCCCTGGCCTCTCCATGCCCCCTGCCTGGCCCTCTCTCCTGGGGGTCAGCACGGGCACTGCCTTCCCACCCAGACGGGCCTCCTGGGGCCTCAGCGGCCCCCTCCACGTCATCCATGAAGAACACCCTTCCTTCTTCCTCGTCGCTGCCCGGCCGCAGCTGAGCGCTGCCTGGGGATGCCTCCCCATGGGGGCTACCCTCCACCCCTGGCCGGTGTGCAGGGGACTGGCAGGCGCTGGGTGGGGAGAGGAGGGATGACATCTCGTCCCCTGCCCTGTGGACCATGCGGTCAAGCTGCTCCAGCTCCTGGCTGTCATACTGCATGGAACAGGCCAGCTCTGCCTCTGGGGTCTTGGCCTTGGCTGAGAGCAGCTCCTCGGTGGGGAGGGGTGAGGGAAAGGCGGGTGTCAGGGCGGGGGGCACCGCAGTGTCTGCCCGGATGGGGAACTCCACGTCCTGGGAAATGCAGAGGTTCCTTTCCAGCGTGTGAAGCTCGTCCTCTGTCAGGGTCTGCAGCAAGTCCCTAGAAGGGTCAAGACAAAAACCACAGGTGAGGGTCCCAAAGGCCACAGCAGCCCCCTGGCTGACAGCAGACAGACACAGTACCCTTGATGTCTGCATCAGCAGATAAGCAACAGGGGGTCAGACCCTGGCAGTGAAGCGCACAGGGCACACACTTCCCGCACTAGGAAACGAGGCATAGTTCTGCAGGGATCCTCCCCAGCTGCAGGTCAGACCATGGCTGTGGAAAGAGATGACTGCCTTCTGCAAGGCTTCTTTCTCCAAAGTGAGGCTCTGAATACTCTTGTGGAAAACAAGGCTGCCCTGATTCTTAGGGACCTGATCATCACGTTAAGTAAACCTTCTAGAGGGCGCCTGGGTGGCTCAGTGGGTTAAGCCTCCGCCTTCGGCTTAGGTCATGGTCTCACGGTCCTGGGATCGAGCCCTACATCGGGCTCTCTGCTCAGCAGGGAGCCTACCTCCCCCCTCTCTCTGCCTGCCTCTCTGCCTACTTGTGATCTCTGTCAAATAAATAAATAAAATCTTGAAAAAGAAAACCTTCTAGGAGTGAAAACGAAATGCTGGTTCTAGGCTCTCACTCTGCACACATTCTCGAGCACTGTCCCTGTGCCAGGTGGGGAGACAAGCAGGCACAGCTCAGGCACGTCACGCCCTTGGAGGCTACGCTGGAAGAGTCACTGCTTCTATGAATGATGACTGCCTCACAACTACAGCAACTACAACAAAAGAAAATGCCTACCAGCAGGAGGCTTAACCCAGGAAGGTTTTCTGGAAGAAGGAGCACCGAACCAATGACATGAAGAGGTTAATGTGGCAACGCCTGGGATGGATCTCAAGCAGGTCTATTCGGATATGCCATGCTCTCGGCCAGTGTAAGTCTGAGTCCAGGCTAAAGAGCCCCGTGCAGTCTCGGAAACGCCAGAAAATTGTACTTCCCAGAAACGCACAGGTTGCAACTCTTCATAAACTGAGCACGCCCATGCGGGCAGCACCTTGATTCAACTGAGGACCGTGAACCAGGCTCGCAAGCCCTCACGTGCCCTCCCGCTCACCCCCTGCCATCACCAGCACCCTAACTTCCAAAGACTGAGGCAGTCACCCTACATAAACGGGGACGTGCTGTCCACACTCTATAGAGGCAGGCTTGATTTGGCAACACCATGTCTGTATTCCACTAGAGGAAATGCAGAAGGCCTGGCTAAATAGGAGTTTCAAATAAACAACAAGTACTTCTTAAGCATATGAATATTTTTTAGAATAAGAATGTCCCAAATGGGCTAGTATGTGGGATATTCTTACACTAAGAAACTGCTGTTTATCTGAAATTCAAATTCAATAGAAGGTTCTACTGGTTTTGTCTTGTTGGATCTGGTAATGTAGGGTTGGTTAGGTTTGGTTAGGTTCAGTGTCCTGGATGGCCCGGTCTCATGGGTAGGAATCAGTTCCACACCTGTTGGGCTCTGGATGCTCCAGCCACCCTCTCTGAGCGCCTCCCTGAGGAACCTGTGGACGCCTGGGAGGGGGTGTGCCCAGGGAATGTGCCTGTATCCTGCTGCGGGGTGCGCTCAGAGTTGGGGGGCGCCCAGGGAACATGCCCGTGCCCTGCTGCAGGGCTCCCGCTGCGCTCACCAGACAACCCCTCTCGGCTCTGGGGTCCACTCGCTGGCACTGCCAGGCACTCCTGGGGTTTTCCACTTTAAATTGCTCAGCCTGCTGGCTGATGAAGGGCACAGCGGCTTACAGACTTGGCAGCCCTCCTCAGTGCCCTCTGTGAGGCCTTTTCAGATCTTCTGCCCGTTTTTAGTTGAGTTACTGCTATTGTTCTTACAGATCACCAGGAGTTCTTTACGTTTTGCATTTGAGTTCTTTGTTGGACACGTTCTCCAACTCTGGGGCTTTCCGCTTCATTCTTGTAATGGTACCTTCGGAACAACTGAAGTTTTAATTTCAGTTAAGTTCAATAAATCACATTTTCCTTTTTTTTTTTTTTTTTTTTAATTTATTTGACAGAGAGAGATCACAAGTAGGCAAAGAGGCAAGCAGAGAGAGGAAGGGCCTGAGCAGAGAGGCCCGATGCGGGGCTCGATCCCAGGACCCTGAGATCATGACCTGAGCCGAAGGCAGAGGCTTTAACCCACTGAGCCACCTAGGCACCCCCACATTTTCCTTTATGTTTAGTGCATTTCTGTCCTGTTGAAGCAATCTGCTATTCCAAGATCACAAAGATGTTCCTGTTGTTTTCCTCGGCAATCTTCATTGTTTTTACTTCCCACGTGCAATTTATCTGGAGTTGACTCTTGTGGGTGATTGTGGTAAGGATCCAGACCCGTTTTTCCTCACATGGATATCTGCTGACTCAGCCCATTTATTGGAAAACAGCAACCACCCCCCACTGCCTGGCTGTGTCTCCTTTGTCTTTAATCAGGGAGGCCTGGACGTGTTGGTCTGTCTCTAGGCTCCATTCTGTTGACCCTCCCGGCCCTGCACAGCTATCTACAGCAGAAATGCACATGTGTTCACAAGCATGGTCAAACCAGTGTCATTTGTGGAAAGAACCAAAGCCCAGCATGTAGAATGTGTAAATAATGCTCTTTCTCTCCAGTGATCTTCTCCCTGGCTAGTTTAGGTCCTTTGCATTTCCACATGAATTTGAGAATTAGTTTGTGAATTTTTACCAAAAGAGACAAAAACCTCCTAAGATTCTGATTGAGACTGCACTAAATTCATAGATGGATTTGAAGATAATGGACATCTTTGCAATGTTAAGTTCTCCGCTCCTTGAATAGGAATCGCTCTCTCTTTACGCCTTTAACATTTCATGCCAGTAACCTCTTGACTTTCAACAGAGGCCTTAGACAACTGCAGATTGATGCTGAAGCAGCTGATATTTACTGACATTATTGCAAGTGATATTTAAATTTTTTATTGTGCTAAAATAGCTATGATATGAAATTTATCACCTTAGCCATTTTGAGGGACGACTCAGTGATATTCACATCCTAGCACCACCATCACCAACATCCACTCCTAGAATGCATTCATCTTATAAACCTGAACTCTGTCCCCACAAACACTAAAGGCACGCTCCCCACCCCTCGCCCAACACCCACCACCCGCTGCTCCCTATCTCCATGATTCTGACTAGTTCAGGTCCTTTGTGGAGTTGGAATCTCACGTAGTTTGTCTTTCTGTGGCTGGTCTATTTCACCAAGCACGTCCTCGGGGTTCATTCGTGTGGTGGCAGGAGTCAGGAGTTCCTTCCTTTTTAGGCTGAATAATATTCCATTGTGTGAGGGCCACATTTGGCTTCTCCGCTCATCTACCAGTGGACACCTGGCTCGCTTCCGTGCCTTAGCTGTTGTGAATAATTCTTCTCGGAACACGGCTAGACACATGTCTCTTTGAGACACTACTTCAAACTCTTTGGGGAATATACCCAGGCGTGGAATGGCTGGATCATCTGACAGTTCTATTTTTCATTTTTTGAGGGACCTCCACAGTGTTTTTCCACGGCAGTCACACCATTTTGCATTCCCACCAATGGGGCACAGGATTCTAATTCTCCACATTCTTGACAACACATGGCCTCTGTTGTTGTTGATTGTTAGTTTCAGAAAGAGCCATCCTACTGGGTCGGAGGTACAATTTCATCATGGGTTTGATCTGACAAGGAGTGATGAACAATTTTTCCAGAGCTTGCTGGCCCTTCACACACCTTCTTGGGAGAAATGTCTGTTCAAATCCTTTGTTCTTTTGAACCGGGTTGTTTGGCTTTTCTTGGTGAATTTTAGGGGTTCTCTATAGATTTTGGATGTTGATCCCTTATCAGGTATAAGATGTGAGAATATTTTCTCTAACCTGTGGGCTGCCTCTCTACTATGTTAAGAGTGTCTCACGTTGTACAAAATTTTAAAACTTTCAAGTCTAATTTGTCTATTTTTTCCTTTTGTCTCCTGTGCCTTTGGTATCCTATCTAAGAAATAATTTCCAAAATGCAGTGTGAGGGGCTCCTTGGCGGCTCAGTGGTTTAAGCCTCTGCCTTTGCCTAAGGTCATGATCTCAGGGTCCTGGGATGGAGCCCCACATTGGGCTCTCTGCTCAGTGGGGAGCCTGCTCCCCCCACCCCCGCCTGCCTCTGCCTACTTGTGATCTCTCTCTCTCTGTCAAATAAATAAATACAAATCTTTTTTAAAAAATGCAACATGATAGACCACTTGTCCAACATGGTCTTGTAGGAGTTTTATTGTCTCAGGTCTCACATTTCTGTCCTGGGTCCACTCTCAGTCATTTTTGTGTACGGTTTCCACTTCATGTGTGTGTGTATGTATCTCTCTCTCTTATCAGATTAAGGAAATCACCACTGATGTTTCATCATAAAATAGGTATTGAATTTTTCAAATTCTTATGTTGCAATTTCAAAATGATTCAGTTTTTCTTCTTCTAAAAAATTAATGTAGCAAAACGTTGACTTTATTTCCAAACGCTAATGATGCTATGTGTCATCTGAACTCCACAAGACATTGTGATGATCGTTCTGCACAAAGCACACTTCTTACCCACCCACACAGACTCCTTCAGTTTCTCCTGCATTTCCACATTTGTATCTGGGCGCTTGCCTTTGCCTGAGGAACTCTGATTAGCTTTTCTCCGTGGGCAGGCCGCTGCTGAATGCCTTCAGGTCTGCTTTTCAATAACTCACCATTTTGCCTTCATGCTGGATGGATGTTTTCTTCCAGCCCTTGAAATAGCATCACTCCATTGTCTTTGGGCTCCCGTTGTTCATTTCTCAGGAGACAGCTATCAATCTCACATTCTTTTCCCAGAAATATGTCCTTTTTCTCTGGCTGTGTTTAAGATTTTTTTCTCTGTTTTCAGTAGTTTTACTTTGATATACTAAGTCTGCTTATATTTATCTTCCTTGTAGTTCTTGAGCCTCCTGGGTCTGTGGGCAGAGATCTCCAGTTTTGGAAAATTCCTTCTTCTTCTTCTTCTTCTTTTTTTATTTGATTTGATTTTTTAAAGTGATCTCCACACCCAGCATTGGGCTCAAACTCAAGAGTGGCATGCCTGCCCACCCAGACTGAGCCAGCTGGGTGCCCCTCTTTTCTTCCTTCTGATTCTAGTCACATATGTCAGACCTCAGAGCGTGTTGCACCTGTCTCTGATGCTCTGGACCATTTCCCCTACCCATGTCCCAGCACCCGGTGTCCCCCATCCCCACGCACTGGCCTTTCCCCACAAGGTACCCCATGTGTGTGCCCAGTGCCCTGCTTTTCCCATCCACCAACTCTCCTCATTCATCATCAGACAGCCAGGGAGGGCAACGCTGGGCCTCTGGGACCAGGGTCACAGTTTGCCCAGAATGCTCATGACCGGGCCCTGGTGTGAGGGAAGCAGCAGGAGCCATCTTTCAGATGAGCCACTGTCTGGACCAAGCACCTATCACAGGACCCAGGCTGTGCCTCACCCACCCCCAGGGCCGGTGACTCTCCAAGGACCACGCTGCTGGGCCACTCCCTGCCATCTTGATTCATAGCATGTTGGCTCTTGCAGGGGCCAAGGGCAGCTGGGAGCAGGGGACTCTTCAACTGTCTGCCTGAACTGGCACCAGGAAAGGGAAGCCAACCCCAGGCTGCCCTGGGCTGGGCTGTCCTGCTGGACCCAGGAAGTCCATGCAAAAGTCCACAGGGTCATCAGCTCCACCAAAAGCACAGAAGGGAGCTTATAGAGACTGGGACCACAGTAAGACCTCAGAGTCTGAGGCCACGGGGCCAGGGGGAGTTCAGACGACCAGGGCCCAAAGCCTCCTGCTGTGCCATCTGTCCAGGGCCACCCTGGGAGGGCTCCAAGCCAGTGGGAAATGAGGGTTTGTTGGGAGGCCCAAGATGGAGGGGGATGTCTTGAGGCCTGTTGTTGCTGAAGGCTGAGGAGAGCCCCTTAGAGCAAAGGACAGTCACCCACAGCAGGCACCTCCAGGCCTCCAGGGCAGCACACAGGGGGCCGAGGACATCAACGCCACCTGGACCCACTGCCTCGGACTGCAGGGGGAGCCAGGACAAGTCACAGCAGGGGAGGAGCCCTTGTGCTCAAGAGTGCAGGGCACCTCGGCTCTATACTGGTGGGAGTACCCACAAAAGCCCAAGCAAGCACCCGTCCCTGCGTGGGCCCCAGCCGTAGCCCTGCCACCGCCCTCTCAGGGCCTACCCCTCCCCTGTAGGCTGTGTGGCCTTGGGGGCACCCACGTCACCCTGTTTCCCAGCCTCTCCCTCTCATACAGAGGGCCTGGGGCCAGAGCCTTCAGCATGGCGGCTGCAGTCATGTGACTGGCAGTTTGTGCCCAAGGTCATGCTGTTACCAGCCAAGCACAAAGAGCTGGGTTCTGAGGGGAGACAAGGGTGTATGTGGGTTTACACGGGGGCTCGAAACACTATGAATCAATAACTACAGATGAAGACCAAGGCACACCTCTGCCTCGAGCAGAGAGGACCGGGAAGAACCCACCTGTCCTCACAGAAAGGAGGGCTGGAGCCCAACAGGGACCGAAGCACCCCCTCTCCTCCCCTCCCCCGCCCTCCCGGAGCAGCTCCTCCCCACCTTATTTTTCGCAGCAGTGTGTGGAAGGGCCGGAATAGCTCAGACATGTCTTCTGCCTTGCGGTCCAAGTTCAGAGGTCCATCCGCATAGACCACGAGGCCACTGCATTCAAGACAAAAGCCAGGATGACATGAGGCCCTGCAGCCCCCCAGGACGAGCCCAGACCACAGCCAGGGGCTCTGAGACCACATACACCTCACCTCTTGTGACTGAATCTTAAATACGTTTAGAAAAATGCACTGAAAATTGCCAGACTTGATCATCTTCTGAAGCTGATTAGGGGATATTCACTTGAGGGATCATAAAATGATCATAAAAATTTATCTGTTCACATCACTGCTGCAATTAAAGAAATCAGCATCAAGATTTGTTACTAAAACTACCTCCTTGGAAATGGAAACTTCGGGTTTGTGTTTAAATGTAACACACATGCAGAAGCTTTTGAGAATTAGAGGGGTGCCCCTATTGCAAATGTGACGGGGAAGTGGGAAGTGAAAGCCCGGGCCCCTGCGTGAGAGCCCGGACCCCTGCCACCCACCCACCCATGGCTCTGCACCAAGGCACACGGACAGTTGAGCCTTGGGGGCTGGGCCATGGCGGGGTCCCACAAGGGCCTGAGGAGCATCTCAGGGACCCTGGTCGCAAATAGGGTGGGACTTCTCCCAGACGTGCCTCCAAGCTGCACTCCCAGCCTCCCACGGGACTCCCGGAATCAGCCCTCACTCACCCCGCTCCACACTGAGTCCTTCCAACTCCCTGACCACAGCCTCTCCTTCTTCCCAGACCACAGCAGCTGTGACAATCCAGTACCCCCCCACCCACCGCCTGCCCTGCCCACTTGGAACCCTGGGAGGTCCCCCACAGTGACTTGTGTGCTTTGTGGCTCCCCTGACCTTTGCCCAGCCTGTCCCTAAGTCCCCTTTCCCTCGTAGAGGTCTGGCTCCTGCTTCCTCACTCTTCAAGCCTGGAGACAGCCTTGTCACCCCCAGGAAGGACGGACCCTCTCTCTCCAGTCTCGCAGCTGGTGCCCCATGTAGCTCTGCTCAGATGCCCTTCCAGGGGGTCCCCATTCCACAGGCAGCACCTCATTTATTCCCTGTAGCAATCTTGCCATGCACTGCCCAGCCCCAAGCATGCCCACCCTCTCCAAGAGCAGGACCGTTCCTGGAGGACCCTTCTGGGGGTACCTCCTCCTGGGGCCCCAAGACCAGACAGCTCACATCGAGGGGCCACCCAGGGAATGAACCCCCCACACGCACACAGTGCCTGTTCTTGCTTCCTTGTCAGAGCACAGGGGAGGGACTCGCAGGTTTGTTTGCATGAATGGAGAACTGCCCCAGTGTCTCTCTGCAAATGAGCAGAATCTCATCACTGCACCGGGGTCAGGTCATCACCACCCAACATGGAGTCCTTGTTGGCTCAGGAACACATCCAGTACAGGAAGAGAAACTGGTAAAACTGAATGGGCTGTTTTCCCTTAAAAAGGTTAGATTCCACACGCACAAACGAAGATTCAAAAGTCACAGGAAAATCATGGGCTGTGCTACCTCCTCGGGCAGCTGGAGGATTGGGGCTGCCAGGAGCAGCTGTGTCCTGGACACAGGTCTGGGCAGAGGGCAGAGGACACCCTGGCCAGCCTTCCAGTCTGTTTTATGGGTCTGACATGAGCTGACAGTTCCAGTTAAATTAAGAGTGTTCGGGGGACAACTTCCCAAGATAGAACCTTAACTTCATGGTTGAGTCAGTGTTCTCAGCACAAAGGCTGTGAAAGGGGGCCCTGCCCGGCTTCCTGGCAATCTTGTCCTTCAGAAAGCAGCAAAGGGGGCAGGGAGGGAGCCTGACTCTGCTCCTGGGTCCCAGGGAGGACATTGGCTGCCCCATCAGTGCCCTGAGAACCAGGCCCCGGGGCTGACTGTGGTTGGTCTGGAGACTCAGAAACAAAACCAGTACTTAGGAGGGCTCCCAGCACAGGACCACCCCAGGCCACAAAGGCTAGTGCTCTGCCACTGCTGAGGAGGGCAAGGCAGCCCCCGGGGCTGAACCTGGCAGAGGTGGAGGGAGAAGGGGCTGCTGGGCCCACTCAGAGTCAGGGGTGGGTGGCTCTCTCAAATGGGCACCAGGCAGATGCCCAGCCTGAGAGGAAATCTGAGTCCCCACTCCCATTCTTCAAGTTACCCTTTCACTGTTTCATAATGTCCTTTAATGCACAAAAGTTTTAAATTTTGATGAAGTTCAATTTACCTAGCTTTTCATTTGTCACTCGTGCTTTTTGTATCAAATCTAAGAATCTAATGCCAAGCCAGGGAATGTGAAGATTTGTAGTCAGAGTTCTCCAGAGAAATAGAAATATGGTATGTGTCTATGTGTTTGTGTGTGTGTGTATGTGTGTGTGTGTGTGTGTGTGTGTGTGTGTACGGAAGGGGGAGAGCTTGGTTGGTTGGTTGGGTTTATCTATTTATTTATTTTGGAGAGAGAGATATCTTGAAGAACTGGTTCCCACGACTGTGGATGGTGGCCACGTCCAAAGTCTGCAGAGTAGGAGGGCAGGCTAAAGACCTAGAGACTCGTAAGAGTTGATTCTGCAGCTTAAGTCTGAAGACAGTCTGGAGGTAGAATTCCCTCTCACTTGGGGAACTCTGTTTTCCCTTAAGGCTTTCAACTGATTGGGTGAGGCCCACCCACGTTATGAAGGGTAAGCTACCTTACTCAAGATCAAAATTTAAATGTTAATCTCATTTTTAAAATAGCTTAGAGCAACATCCAAACTAGTGTTTGACCAAATATCCAGGTACTATGGCCTAGACAAGTGGACACATAAAATTAATCATTACAGGGCCCAACTCTGCTCTTCTGTATACAGCCATCCAGTTGTTTCAGCATCATTTGTTGAAGAGACTAACTTCCTCATTGAATGACCTTGGCCCCCTTGTCAAAAACCAGTTGGCTATTGATATTTGGCTTATTTCTGTTGTCTTGATTTTTTTCCGTTCATCTATCCTTATGACAGTACCACACTTTGGATTATCATAACTTTGTAGTAAATTCTGAAATCGAGACATACGAGTCCTCCAACTTTGTTTTTCTTTTTCGACATTGTTTGGGCTATTCAAAGCTTCCATATGAATTTGAGGATCTTTTCCATTTCTGCAAAAAAAGAAAGGCCAAGGTAGTTTTTATAGGAAATGTATTGAATCTATATATAACTTTGGGGAGTAGCACCATCTTAACTATAGTAAGCTTTCCAATCCATGAATATGGGCTATCTTTTCATTTAATTAGGTCTTTAGCTGTTTTCAGGAATGTTCTATAATTTTCAGTGTACATGTTTTCCACCTCCTTGGTTAAATTTACTCCTCAGTACTTTTTTCTTTTGGATGTTATTGGAAATTTCTTCTTTAAAGTAATATTTAATTACATACGATGGACTATTATTCAGTCTTAAAGAATGAAGTTCCTACATGCCATGTGGATGAACCATGAAAACATGATGCTCAGTGAAATAACCCAGATAAAAAAGGACAAATATTGTATAATGACTCAATTTATATGAGGTCCCTAGAGGAGTCAAACTCACAGAGAAAAAGTAGACTGGAGGGTACCGAGAGCTGGGGGAGGGAGCGGAGAGTTAGCATTTAGTGGAAACAGCATTTCTGTTTAGGACGATGGGAAAGTTCTGGACACGGTGGTTGAGGTGGTTCAACAGTGTGAATGTGCTAACCACCACTGATATACACTCAAAAAGGGTGAAAGTGGTAAATTTTGTGTTATGTCTATTTTGCCACACTAAAAAAATTAACATTCATTGCTTTGATTCTGTTTACAGAAGTTGTAATTATATATTATATATATAATTATGTATAATTATAATGACATTATAATTAATGTCAAGAGGTCATGTTAAGTAGAGACACAGCGTTTGGTATAATTTTTCATAGTCAGCACACTAGGGACGTTTTCCATGGCTTTTGGGGATTTTTCACCAATGCTACCTAAACACCTTGGAGTATTGTTTTTAAACAATCCCTTAATTCTGGATATCTAGCCCCTCAGATTTTCATGATTAAAAATAAACTTCAGTAAAAATCTTTGTAAATACAGATGGTGCCCTGTCAAGTCAATGCACCAAATTCTGCTAAAGTTGTGCCACCACCTGCCAAGTGCTCAGGCCTCTGAGGGAAAACAGGCCGTGAGCACCCCTCAGGATAGCACTTCCAAGCACGTGGGGAGACATGAAAATAACACAAATCCTATTTATATGAAACATCACAAACAGGCAAACCTATAGACACAGAAACAGATCTGGGGTTTCCTGGGCAGGTGGGATTGTAGGGGGTGGAGGTGACAGTTAAGGAGGGAGGGCTATCCTTTTGGGGGGACAAAATGTTCTGAAATTAATGGTGACGGCTGCACAAGCCTGTAAATTTACTGAAAACCACTACATTGTACACTTTAAGTGGGTGAGTGGTGTGTGCATTATATCTAATAAAAATAAGCAGTCTTAAGTACACACGCGACCTTGCTAGAGATGAGCACCTGTGGGAGAAGGGCTGCAGGCCAGGCGGGTTGTGTGGAGATTGGAAGACTGGGAAGGAGCTGGGCAGGGGGCTGTCTCTGGTGGTGAAGCAGGTGGGCAAGGAAACAAAGGGAGGCCAGAGACCCCCATGGGGCAGCAACTGCAGGATGGATGTGGGTGGCAGAGGGTGGGAAAATGAGAGAGAGAAAGTAGAGTGACCAGCGGGGATGTGATGCTAAGTTGGGGGCCTGGCCCAGGGGCACAGGTGAAGTGTGGGGGATGGGGCCCAGCATCGAAGGCTGGCACCCGAGCAGGAGTGGCCCAAACCCCTGTCCAGCCCCAAGGACACCCATCACCCGGCCTGACTGGCCTCCTCCTGAGCCTCCTCTGAGCCTCCAGGCCCTCCCCGACAGCCCTCCCCCCATCCCTGCCAATCTCCCAGAGCTCAGCTTACCGCCTCTGCCTCAGGGGGGCCTCCCCAGGGCCACAAAGCCCAGTGGTCATCAGGCACAAGCAGGGCTGGGTTGGGCCCCCTCCGGCCGCTCCACACCTGTCTCCTCACCTGTGACGGACCCACAGATGCCATGCCACCTCGAGGGGGAGTTTTTCCTGGGAGAGCTCAGAGCAGGGCGGGTGGGAAGGGGCTGGAGTTCCTAGAGGCAGGAGGGGGGGGGCGGTGCAGCAGGGAGGCCTCACCCCCAGACACCCCTCTGCTCTCACTGCTCCCTGAGAGTCACCTGGAGTCCCAGGAACCCACAGCACAGATGTGACCCTCGAAGCCTGCTGTTCCCAGAGTGTTGGCTTCCCTGCGGCATGTGACCCATGACCCGCCCCTCTCCCTCCAGCCAAAGGTGCTGCCTCCACCCCTTTGCAACCGCTGCCTGCCCAGCTCCCACCCCAGCTTCCAGGGTTCTGCTCCAGGACGGGGGACCCGCCCCTCATGCTCACAGCTCTTGTCCTCTCTAGAGGAGCTCTGCTCCATGGTCCTATCCTACCCCAGCATCCAGAAAAACCCACAGCAACTGCTTATCTCTCCTACCTGTACACTTGCCCCAGAGGTGTCCTGGCATCCCTGGGGATAAGCACAGGGCCAGGTACACAGCAGGAGCTCAACATAGGCTCCCTGGGCAGATACAGGACCCAGCAAGTCCCCGGCCCACCCTGTGTAGCTGTGGTGCTGCCGCTGACAATGAGTCAGGACAGAGGGGGCTTCAGGCACCGGGGGAGTGACCCTGAAGGGGGAGGCTCTGGGGAGAGCTGCTTACTGCTGTACTCCTCCTTCCGTAGGATGGAGAACTTCAGTTACAGCTTCGTATACCTTAAAGCCCCAGACACAGAGCCTGGCTCTGAGGGAGGGCCTGTGAGGGTCTGAGGTGGGCCTGGGGCCGTTGTGCAGCCTCCCTCCAGGTGCAGCCAAGCCACGAATCTCTGCTCCCTCAACTCTGGGCTTTGGGTCCCTGCCTCTGCTCCTACTTCCCGGCGGGCCTTCCTGCACCTGCTCTCCCTTCACTCCAACTCCAAAACTAGCCTCCCTTCACTGTGACTCAGAGCCTTTCCTCCTGTCCTGGGGGATTCCAAGAGGCCCACACACACTGCTGCCAGGAGGGGGGCACAGGGACAAAGGCCCAGCCCGTGGGGCCCTCACTCTCCCTCCCAGGACCAGGGGACAGAGAAGGAGCAGAAGTCAGATGTTCACAGGGCAGCCGCGGTTGGCACACAGGGCGCAGTGACACTGGTCAGGGAGAAGTGACCTCGGGGGGCTGCTCAGTAAGAAGGCCTGAGAGAATGGTCCCATGACCACCAGGTCTGGGCCAGTGCTGATGGCTCGGCTGGTGAAGTCTGACCATGCTGGCTCAGCAGGCTTGAGTGTGAGAACCTGGAGCCCAGGTGCTCAGGCTGTCTGATGCCTCGCCTTTATTATAAATGGGTTGTATTTTAGAAGTGCCTGGTAGAGTCTGAGTACTTCCATGAAGCTGAGGATAGGTTCCGTCTAAGACAGCACAAGGCCCAGCAATCCCGGATGCTGCCTGGCCCCGTGGTGCTGGGGAGCCTCCAAGGGGCCGTGCAGCTCAACAAGGCAGGCCGGCCAGCGTGCACCCACACCAGCACCCCTGTGCACAGTCAGGTGGCCAGCCTGGGAACCCCCCCAGCATGGTGGGAACCACCCCCGGCATAGTGGGAACCCCCCCAGCATGATGAAATCCCAGCCGCAGGCTCAGAGCTGGGGGCACTGGATCCTGAGCTTCAAGGCACTCAACAAGGCATTTTAGAAAAGAACCACGGGGCGGGGGGGGGCTAGCTGGCTCAGCAGGTTAAACCTCTGCCTTCGCTCAGGTCATGATCTCAGGGTCCTGGGATCGAGCCCCGCATCGGGCTCTCTGCTCAGCGGGGAGCCTCCTTCCTCCTCTCTCTCTGCCTGCCTCTCTGCCTACTTGTGATCTCTCTCTGTCAAATAAATAAATAAAATCTTTAAAAAAAAAAAAAAAAAGAACCACGGCCAGGCCAGGGTCTCCACGCTACCAGAAAACGGGCCGTGAACTGCATGATGCAGAGGGAGGGGACAAAGGCCACTCTCATGGGAGGGGCTCACCAACCCAGGGCCCAGGCCCACAGAAGCAAGGCCCCAGCTCGAAGCATCTTTGTCTTAGACATGAGTTTGGCCGTAGAGAGCCACTGCCGAGAAAGCAAACGATGTAACAAAATCACTCGGCCCACCAAGGGGCCACTTCGGGTCAGACCACCAGAGCTGGACCCAGGGGACATCTGTCCTCTGCACCGCTCAGCTTCAGGTGAAGGCAGAGTCTCAGACTCTAGTGATTAAAGCAACTGTAAAGTGTGTGTGCTCTGGGGTGCTGGGACGCTCTCCTGCTTTCCCTGACAGGCAAATGCAGGGAGAAGATTGTCTCAGGGAAGAATAAACGGAAGGAAGGGGTGGAGGCTGGGGGTCCTGGCAGCT
Source organism: Taxidea taxus jeffersonii (assembly GCA_003697995.1). NCBI lineage: Eukaryota > Metazoa > Chordata > Mammalia > Carnivora > Mustelidae > Taxidea > Taxidea taxus. Next base: position 15,606 of record ML100673.1, read on the forward strand.
AGACTGCCACAGAAGGCAGCTCCAAGGACACAGTCAGGTCAAGGAGAGATGCTCAGGCTTCCCTGAGTCCCGACCCCTCTTCCTAGCTCTCCCTCCCCTGAGCCTCTGCACCTGGCATCTCTTGGCCATTTGACCTCCAGGGTCCCTACTGGCCCCACACGCCTTCTACATGCAGCACAACTTGCTTGAGGGGAGCCCCTCTGACCCAGAAGCTGACCTCATCCTGCTGCACCGCCCTGCCCCCCACCACTCCCACCACTGCATCCCCATTTCCCAAGGAGGGGGGCCGGTGCCTGGACCAGTCCTGGCCTCTGCTTCCACCCCACACTCTCCCAGGCTGCTTCACCGACGACGGCACCTATAATCAGCATCTGTCCTTAGGACTCTGGTCCCTCTCTGCCCAGCTCCACTCCTGCACACCAGCTGCCCACAGGGCCCCTCCTGGGTGGCTAGACCTACAGGCCTCTCCACTGGGCTCCCCCTGTGACCACCTGCCCCACGCCCCCTCACCTGGCAAGAGGCAAGGGTGGTCCCTGTCTAGGAGTCAGGGTGTGGACGAGCAGCCCCAGACAGAGCCTGAATACCGGGGCCCTGACCTTGACTCCGACCTTGGCCTCAAGAAGCTCTAACTGCTCCGCCACTGACCACGCACATCCTGCCTTGGGGAACATAATGCCTGACCCCATATGCTGGCCGACACCTCTAAGCCCACAAGACCCCAGAGGCCTGAGCCTGAGTTTCCTTGATCTCGCTGCTCATGCTCCCTACCCAGTAGGAAAGGAAAGGCTCTGCCTCAGCACGCATTCCCCCCTCCCCACTGCACCCCACCTGCTCTTCACCTGCTCAGTCTCATTTCATGCCCCCCACCCCCTGCCAGCCTGTGAATGAGTCATATGAGCCCATCACGTCCCCCCACGGGAGCCAGGGGCTTCCTCCCACAGCCCGGACTGGGCACTCTGCTCCTGCATGCCCCCCCACGTGGCTCTATGTGGTGTGGGGGCACTCCTGCCCTGGGTGAGTTAGATGACTGTCCATCTCACCTGTGCCGTTGGGTGTTGGGTGTCCGGCCATCTTGTACTATTTAGGGTGGGGGGGGTTCCCTCCCTTACCCTCAGAACACCTGGTGAGGGCCGACAGCAGGCCTGCTTGGTGCCGCGTGGGCGGCTAGCAGTCACCTGTTGGGGGTGTAAGGGCCAGCCATCAACACCCAGAAGGGGCCCAGCACTGTCTCACTCCACAGTCCTGCTAGGCTTCCGCCCGATGGCTGTCCCGGGCGGGAGAACACTCACCACACGATGGCCAACCTGGGGATGGTGAACATGAGGGCCGGTTCATAGTCGTCAATCATGTCCTGGGTCAGGTACCCGAAGTCCAGGGCCCTGGCCAAGGGACAGAGAGCAAGAAGAGTGAGGCCTGCCCCCCCAACACCCACCATGGCCCGCTCCACCCTCACTTGCATCTGTGCTCAGCTGATGGCCAGGAAGGTGACAGGGGCCACACTCCGCTCCAAAAGGCCCAAGCAAAGGTGGCTGGTGCTTCCCTCTCCCTGTCTTTCCACCTGCCCAATCCCACTTCTGGGACGGAAGGTGCGGGGAGGGGCAAGGTGTGCTTGCTGAGGGGCCCACGGGGCAGTGATGGTGTCCAGCAAACAAAACACAGAAGCTCATCCCGCCACGGGCTTGCTTAGCCAGAAAATCGAAACAGCTCAAGTGACAAGAATAAAGGTGGAACAAAAACACCGCCCCACACAATTTAACACTTTCCTGAGGAACGAACAGCGCTCTGCGGGATTTAGTCTCATGCCCCAGGCAAATGAAAGTGGCTCTCTCTATACTCTGTGAGCTGGCACTGCTCGAGTCATGTCACAAGGGTTCCAAGGACGAGGTCTTTCTTGTCATCTTATTTTTTAGCAATTTGAAATGTCTTTTAGTACATAAACAGCAAATAACATGACTTTAATTACGAAGTGATATGAGGCAATTTCAAGAATTCTCTAATACCACAGCACTAGTCAGATAAGAAACACATTCTAGGCTATATCTTAGTCCCAAAATCCACTCAAAAATCTGACTTCAATTACTGTCCAAGACATGGCAAGAATACTGATGCTTCACTCTGCAAAACCTTGTTCAGGAGACCTCCAACCCAGCAGGGGCTCCATCCTGGCCTGTGGAGATAAGGAAATGAGAAGGTGGGGGAGGAGGATGGGGGTAAGGGGGTGAGGAGGTATAGAGATGAGGATGGTGGGGAGATGAGAAAGGTGAGGAGGTATAAGTATGGAGGTGTGGCATGAAGGTGAGGAAGGTGTGGAAGTGAGGAAGACGTGAAGGTGAGGAGGTGTGGAGGTATAGAAGTCAGAAAGGTGTGGGGTGTGGAGGTGAGGGGGTGAGGTGAGGAGG
>ML100674.1:0-11945 GCA_003697995.1 Taxidea taxus jeffersonii
GGGGGAGTTCCTTAACCCCGAGCCCCCCCTCCAGGCCCCAGGCTTCTGAAGGCAAGGCCCTTAGGGATGTTCTGACCCCAGGACGTCTCCCCACTAGGAGGCAGGAGAAGGCTGAGGTTGCATGGGTGGGGGGGGGAGTGGAGGACTGGGGAATGCCACTGATCTCCTTTCCTGGCCTCCCCAGCCACAACTGGTCCCCCCCCCGCCCCCCCCCCCCCGCCCCCCCACCCCGCCATCTCCTGGGGGAAGGAATGTGACTTGGGCAGAGAGAGAGCTGGAGCCACGTGGAGCAAGCCCAGTGGACTTCATCCATCTGTAGTAGGGCAGATTCCCAACAGGAGAGGCAGACACCGGAAATCAAACGCAGGGTTCAGAGCTCAGCTCCAGCAGTCCCTGACCTTGAACCATTTTTTTAAAGATTTTATTTATTTGCTTGAGAGAGAGAGAGCACAAGCAGGGAGAGTGACAGGCAGAGGGAGAAGCAGACTCCTCCTGAGCATGGGGCTCCATGCGGGGCTTGATCCCTAGACCGAGACCATGACCTGAGCAGAAGGTAAATGCTCAACTGACTGAGCTACCCAAGCGCCCCAAACTTTGACAAGTTTTATTTTGTTTTAAATATATATTTTCAAAGATTGACTTATTTATCTTACAGAGAGAGAGGGAGAAAGAGAGAGGGGAAGGGTGGCCAGAGAGGGAGAGAGAGAACCATCAAGCAGACTCCCTTGCCTAGCACGGAACCCAACATGGGGCTTGATCCTATGACTCCAGAGATTATGACCCTGAGATCCGGTCCCGAGCTGAGATCAAGAGTCGGACACCCAGCCGACTGAGTCCACCGAGGTGCCCTGACAATTTTAAAAAATTAATTAATTAGTTTATTTGTTTATATATTTAAGTAATCTCTATACCCAATGTGGGGCTTGAACTCACAACCCTGAGATCAAGAGTCATGTGTTCATCAGACTGAGCCAGCCGGGCACCCCCTGACCTTGACATTTTTTGTATTTCATAACGTTCTGTGGGATAGGGCTGCTAAACCAGGGTTAAAATCATATCCATTTTCAGTTTGGTCTTTTCAACAGGGAAAGTAGAGGGTGGTCACCAGGATCATAACCTCATTTGGCTTGGGTTGAAAGGACCCATGCAGCAAAGCATGTTTCACTCCTACATTTGCCCAGGTTCTGTGAGATACAGAAGTCAATATTCCCAAGGCTTGCTCTCTTCCAGGTTTATTAGAATCAGTTGGGCTGATTCATTCTTGGGGGGTGGGGGCAAGGGGAGCAGCAAGCAAAAGGAAAGAAAAACAAATATTTGTAGCTGAGAGAAGCCTGGCATTTAATCTAGTGGTTTCTAAATCTGCCAATCTTTAGAATTACTAGGAAGGTTTTTTTTTAAGATTTTATTTATTTATTTGACAGACAGAGATCACAAGTAGGCAGGGAGGCAGGCAGAGAGAGAGGGGGAAGCAGGCTCTCCGCTGAGCAGAGAGCCCGATGCGGGGCTCGATCCCAGGGCCCTGGGATCATGACCTGAGCCAAAGGCAGAGGCTTTAACCCACTGAGCCACCCAGGCGCCCCTACTAAGAAGATTTTTTTAAAAATACAATTTATTGCCCCTGCCCCTAAATTTACTGATTTAAAAATCTCCACCAGGGGAGGGGTTCTGACGCTTGGGAGCCATGAAATTCACTCTCCTGGCTGCCTACAGTGGAAATGGAGCCATCAACTCAACTTTGTCTCCTTTCTTAAAAAAAAAAAAAAATTTTTTTTAATTCATTTTACTGGGGCGCCTGTATGGCTCAGTGAGTTAAAGCCTCTGCCTTCTGCTCCGGGCATGATCTCAGGGTCCTGGGATTGAGCCCGCATCAGGCTCTCTGCTCAGAGGGGAGCTGGCTTCCTCCTCTCCCTCTGCCTGCCTCTCTGCCTACTTGTGATATGTCTGTCAAATAAATAAATAAAATCTTAAATAAATAAATAAATTTTACTATTTTACTCTTTTTAATTTATTTTACTATTTAATTTATTTTACTATTTAATCTCCATGCCCTACATGGAGCTCAAACCCCCAATGCCAAGATCAATGCACGCTCCACCCACTGAGCCAGCCGGGTGCCTGTGACTTTGTCTCCTATTTCTTTTTTTTTTTTCTTCTTTCTATTTCTAAAAGAGATTTCCTCATTCTCTCTTAGCAAATACAGAAATATTTTTTTCTTTTTAAGTTCTTCCCTGCAACTAATCTCAGTCCTTGCTGCATCTGTAACACTTGCGCACCTGCATAATTTTACCAACAGCTTTCAGAGCTTACCTCCATGCTGGCTGTTCTGGGCTTATTCTTTAAGTTTACAAAAATGGACTCAGCACCTGGTAAGTGCCAGGTCCTACATTCGGCGTTGGGGAGACAGTGGTGAGTGAAGCGGCCGTGGTCCTTGGCCTTTGTGTTTCAGCCTTGGGAAGGCATCGGAATTGACCTAGCCACGTGGGGATCCTGGCACAGGGGCCGTGGGGTGAGGGTTAACGTCCTGAAGAGAGGAGGAGGGCAGGACCCTGGCCTCAGGATAGTCTGAGGACGGAGGACAGGAGGGCAGGGATCACAGTTCCTGGCCCAGGGAACAGCCTATGTGGGCCTGAATTAAGAAAAGCAGATCGGACCTCCAAGAACCGAGTGAAAATCACAGCGGGGATTTGTGCCGCCTCCTGAACCTTTCTGTCATTCCTCCGGCCCTTCTCAGAAGCCCCTCTAAGCTCCTCCATGACTCTCTGGGCCCCACAGAGCCCACAGCAAGACAAAGAACTTTTGTCTGATCAGCTGAGCTATAATAAGAGAACGATTCCCCAGAACCCTTCCTAAGGCCTCCAGCACGGAGCTGGCTCTTCTCACAACAGCCCTGGATTCCGGCCTCACGGGCAGCCATGCGTTTTACAAGAACTCCACAATGTCTGTCTCGGATTTGCTTTCTGCCGATCTTCCCTTTCAGCTTTCTTTTTCAAAGCCTGGCCTCTTGGCTGTCTTGGTACTTATCTCTTTCTGAAGTGGAACAAGTCGAGAAAATCCAGGGTTGGGGCAATCTGCTGTCCCCAGGGTCCTTCTCCAATGAAATGCGGGTCAGACTGAGATTTGGAGTTGAAAGCTGATTAGTGTAAATGCTCACATCTCAGAGAGTCGAAACAACCTGCCCATGAAGGCTGCTGATCCCATCCTGTCTCATTCGCTGCTGGGGAGCAGGGGGGTGGGGGAGGGGCGCAGGGGTGTGGGGGGAGCGAGGACGGGTGCCGAGTCAGCGCCAGACTCTGATGTGCCAGGCAGAATGGCCTCTCTGCACAGTGGCTCCTGGCAGGGAGGGCAGGGGGAGGCGGGCAGATGCTGAGAGGCTCACGGGAGCCATGCCAACAGATGGGTCTGCCCGGATCCCCCGATGGAACCAGCTAACCCTTGGCAAGTCGACCCGTGAGCCCATTATTCTTTCCTGGGATCCCAGGTGACCCTTGAAGGGCCACGAAGGAATCCGCTGGTCAATGCTAGCTGGGTGGGTGGGAGCGGAGAGGTCGGGAAGGGGCAGGCCCGGGGTGGGCTTGCCTGGGTGAGCCCCTGGGAGCTGAGCCAGCGGGGCAGGCGGGCGGGGGGCGGGGGGAAGGCTGCTTTGGGATTCTCCTGCAGTTACCCAGCCTGCCAGGCTGCTGGTGTGCGGAGCCCAGCCCCCTCCCCAAAGAGCCCCTGAGAGGGGCCAAGAGAGGGGGGGAAGGCCACCCGTGGCCTTGTGAGGCTGAAGCACAAGCTCCTTCCTCAGCTGCCAGGGAAGAATTTAATTACCAATTAAAGCCCCCTCCATCTGTTTCGGGCCTGCCAGAGAGCTCTCTCTACCCTTTAATTACATCTCTGACAACAATTTAACTCAATTAGCTGGTAAACACAGCAGAATGCAGGCAACCCGGGGCACCCTCTTGTCCCTGCCATCTGTCTGTCCATCTCGTGCTCTTCCCCACTCGCTCTCGGTCTGTCTGTCCTGCCCCTGCTTCCCTCTCTCCTTTTGACCACCGCCCCCTCCTCAGTGGGCTCCTTTCCTTCTGTCTATCTTCTCCAGCACCTCTTGTCTGTCTCACACCAGCTGGGGTTTCTCCCCCCCAACATCTTTGTCATTCCACCTTCCTTTCCCATCTGCTGTCTGTCTGTCCCTTTCCCCCTGCTATGTCTCGTTCCGTCCATTCCAACTTTCTGTCCTCTGCAGGCCATTCTCCAGAGAGCCTACCTGTTCCCTTTCTTCTTCTAGTCTTCTTTCTCCTTCTCTGCATCCCTCCTGAGTTTGTTTGTTTGTTTGTTTATTTGAGGGAAGAAGCGGGGGAGGGGCAGAGGGAGAGGGGAGAGAGGGAGAATGTGAAGCAGACTCCGTGCCCAGCACCCGAGCCCCAAGTGGGGCTCAATCTCCCCACCCTGAGATCATGACCTGAGCAGAGATCCGGAGTTGGACACTCAGCCGACTGAGCTCCCCCGGGCTCCCCATGCGTCCCTCCTGCATTTAACCGAACTCACGCCTTCAACCTGTCTTCTCTGAGTCTCCTGCCTGCGGTGTCTCCCTAACCTTTATCAGCTCCTTGTGTTTTGTCCATAAAGTACAGACGAATGTGAGCCCCAGGAATAACCGCTTCTGGGTTTTGAGCCTGTCCTTTACCAGTCGCTGGATAAGAACTTTATGTCTTTTATTTTGTCGAACCTTGGAAAAACCCTGTGAAGTAAGTATAATTCTCCCCATTTTACCAGGGGACTCATCGACACTCTGAGAGATTTTGCAGCTTGCGGGAGATCGAGGCTCGGGGAGCAGCCTTGCGGATACTACAGAGGGCCTGAGTGTTTGGGGCAAGGCTCTGTGTTGCGGAGATGAAGGGCAGAGCACTAGGTCCTCAGTTAATGGGGGATGGAAATTAAGGATGATTTTTGAGAATCGAACCTCCCTATTTCTGCTGGAGGGAAATTTCCAGATTCTAGTTCACCTGGTGTGAAAGAAGTTCCTCAGTCCCCTGAAAAAGTTAAAGAAATTTTTTTAGGACCCCAAGGAGTAAGAGAGAAGGAGAGAAACAAGTAGGCTATAATTATCCTAGCTCTCCTCCCCTGGAATGACAGTGGGGGGTGGTTGGAGAGAAGGACAGCCTGATCCGTCTTGTGGACAGGCAGGGACATGATGGAGACCCCAGGTCAGCCAGGTTGTCACATGGCTGCGGCTCAGGCAGACCCCAGCCAGATAAAACTCATCTGCTTTCTTCCCCCGTCCGTTCTTGGCTGACTAATCATTCTTCCTTTGATTAAAGCAGAAAAGAATTGGGGGGAAGAGAAGGGGAGCCTATTTCTTCTCTCTGTTTTCTACCTTCCTTTGGTTTTCTAGATTTGAAGTCCTTCCTCAGAAGTTGGTTTCACTTGGGGTTTGGAACCCACAAACCTCCAAACCTGCTTCCTGCCACCTTCAGTGGGAAGTGCTGGATCCCAACTACATTCCTCAAATGCAGGAACTGTGCTCCGAAGGAAATGCCTTATGTGTGCTCTTGAGTCAGCCTGGGCAGGGAGACTGGTACATCCCCTAGAATTTTCACCATCAGGATTCTCTCAAGGGGAGCCCCATTCTGGAGGTAAATATGGAGAGTTCTGGGCAGAGGCAACCAAGAGGCAGATGGGAGGTTGGAATAGAGGCAGGGCAGAGAAGCAGAGAACACTCGAAAGGAGGCTCCTTGTTCAGGCTTCCGAAGCCTTATGAAAGCAGTGGGTTTGTGGGCAGTTGCAATAAACGTAACATAACAAGGACCACAGAGTAATGAGGCTGGTGGGTCGTTGTTTTCTTCCTAAGCAGACACATGATTGCCTAGGATTTCAGAGTTCAAGGGACCAGAGAAGTCTCTTCAACCCAGGGTCCTTCCTGCTGCAAGAATCCTTATTATAGGGCTGCCTGGGTGGCTCAGTTGGTTAAGCAACTGCCTCGGCTCAGGTCATGATCCCGGAGTCCTGGGATCGAGTCTCACATCGGGCTCCCAGCTCCATGGGGAGTCTGCTTCTCCCTCTGACCTTCTCCCCTCTCGTGCTCTCTCTCACTCTCAAATAAATAAATAAGTAAATAAATAAAACCTTAAAAAAATTCTTATTACAGTAGCCTAGCAAATACCCTTCTTTGAATACTTCCAGTGACAGGTAACTCACTATCCCGCTAGGTATCCCCTTTCTATTTTCAGACTGGTTTAATATTTAGAAGATTATATCTCATATTGTCGTCCTGTAATTTCCAACCTTCTGTCCTATTTTCACCTTGTGAAGTGATGGAGAATGTGTAAACCTTCTTCCCGGTTTCAGATGTGAATCCAGTATCTAGAGGGCAGCCAGGAAGAATCCTGGAGCGTTGAACCATCCCTCATTCCTTTGGCCATTCCTCAAATGCTCTCATTTCAAGAGAATCTCACTATTCTCTTTCTTTGTGCCTCCTTTCACTAGCAAGGTCTTTCTTTAGGCCCCAGGCCTAAAATGCATGCTTTAGATGAAGTCCAAAGGGCAAAGGACAGAGGAAAGACTCTCACCTCCCCTGTTCCAGAGATTGTATTATCTGTATACAGTTATTATTATACAGATAATACAGAATGTATTATCTCTATTAATTATTAATTATCTGTATTAATGCAGCTCAGAATCTACCACTTTTCTATGGCAACCACAGATCACAGTAGCCTCTGTATCTTACTGGCATATTGAGGTTTCGGTCAACCAAACTTACTTGTCTGGGAATATGAGTTCCCATCCCTCCTGAGTTCATGCTTTTAGTAATAAATACCAAATATATCATTTTACCCTTTTTTTTTAAAGATTTTATTTATTTATTTGATAGACAGAGATCACAAGTAGGCAGAGAGGCAGACAGAGAGAGAGGAGGAAGCAGGCTCCCCTGCTGAGCAGAGAGCCCGATGTGGGGCTCGATCCCAGGACCCTGGGATCATGACCCGAGCCGAAGGCAGAGGCCTTAACCCACTGAGCCACCCAGGCGCCCCTCATTTTACCCTTTTAAATTTCATCTCACTCAACTCAAGTTAACTAACATTGATGGAACCTTACCATGTTTCACCGTGTTTGATTTGGGCCAATGCTCCCCTCCTTCCAAGGTCTTGGATCCTGAGCCCGTCACCCAAACCCTAACCAGCTCTCTAGCATCCCCAGTCTGACACCGTCATTGAACCATCCATGAAGTGTAGAAGAGGACAGTATCTCCTGAGAGGACTGTTTTGAAACAACTCAGGTCAAAATGAGTCTCTCTCCTTCAAATGGAGGCCCCAGTAGCATTTTTTTTTTAATTTATTTATGGGGGTTTTATTTATTTATTTATGGGTTTTGTTTTTTTTTAAGACTTTATTTATTTATTTGTCAGAGAGAGCGCACAAGCAGGCAGAGCAGCAGGCAGAGGCAGAGAGAGAGAAGCAGTCTCCCCACTGAGCAAGGAGCCCCATGGGGGACTCCATTCCAGGACTCTGGGATCACGACTCGAGCCGAAGGCAGCTGCTTAACCCACTGAGCCACCTGGGCATCCCGCATTTTTGTTTTGTTTTGTTTTTGTTTTTGTTTTTTAATTTTTTTTAAGGATTTTTATTTATTTGACACACAGAGAAATCACAAGTAGGCAGAGAGGCAGGCAGAGAGAGAGAGGAGGAAGCAGGCTCCCTGATGAGCAGAGAGCCCAATGTGGGGCTTGATCCCAGGACCCCGAGGTCATGACCTGAGCTGAAGGCAGAGGCTTAACCCGCTGAGCCACCCAGGAGCCTGCATATTTGTTTTTTTAAGAACTTTCCATTTTGGTAAATTTCTACCGCAGAAGATGATCAGAAAGCCCTGCAAAGAGCTCCCGTAAGCCCTTCACCCAGATTCACCACTGTTTACATTTAATTCCATTTGCTTGATCCTTCTCTGTCCACATGTTTACATACGTATTTTTTCCCTGAACTCTTTGAAAGCTGGAGACAGAGTGTCCCTTTAGTATTCCGTTCCAGAAAACAAAGGCATTCCCTTGCACAAACCTCAGGATGATGAACAAAATCCCGAAACTGAACATTGCTGCAAGACCACTATGTAACTCATGGTCCCTATTCAAGCTCCATCAGCTTTCCCAGAAAGGTCCTTATAGCTATCCCCCGAGTCCAGGCTCTTATCCAGCATCATGCATGGCATTCAGTAGTCAAGCTCTTTAGTGGGAGGCTATGGCTTTATTTCAGCACTTTGCTAAAAGCAGTTTGGAAACTTTTTTGAAAAACACCAACCCACAAAAAACAGTGAAACCATCCCACCTTCCAGGGAAGAAGATCCGGTAACCCCTGAGGACGGCAAAACAAAATGTGCCACAGACTTTGTAGGTACTTCCCATGAAGACTTTGCCAATGTTTTGGAGCCATGGAAACATCTAGAACAAGTGTCACCACCTGATGAGATCACTGTGGAGGGAATCTCCTCAAGGAGAGGTAGGACTCCTAGGGCATTTGCTTCTTTTTTTCTTTCCTTTTCTTTTTTTTTAAGACTTTATTTATTTATTTGACAGACAGAGATCACAAGTAGGCAGAGAGAAAGAGAGGAGGAAACAGGCTCCCTGCCGAGCAGAGAACTCGATGTGGGACTCGATTCCAGGACCCTGAGATCATGACCTGAGCCAAAGGCAGAGGCTTAACCTTACACTGAGCCACCCAGGCGCCCAGCATTTGCTTCTAAATTTGCCTTGTTCCGTGACAGTCAAACTGCTCGCTGTCCGAGAGTTTCAGCTTCTGGAGAACAAGGCCTGTATGATAGGCACATCCTTCTCGGTTCATTTGTTGAGGTATTGGGCTGCTGGAGCTAAGTCCCAGGTTTAGTCCTCCCCCCTAAAAAGGGCTATTTTTACTTGCCAGGAAATGAGCCCTTCCCCTCTAAGATCAGTCATGAGGGAGGGTGGTGGGTGAACAAAGATGTACGGGGCACTTGATTCCCAACAACTCACAACACGTGTCAGGCTGATGGAGGACAGATAACGTTGACCTCTGGCCATGCTCACTCCATAATGGCAGCACAGTGAACAAGAAGGCCGGTCAACTAGGACGTGGCAATAGGCAGGACAGTGATTTGCTCAACTCAGGCTCCCACCAGAACTCAGGTTAGTGATGACCAGACAACGTTTCTGTAGCTCTCGTCCCTCTCCCCAGGTTCCACGCCTTACTTTAGAGCTCAGGGCTTAACTGCTCCCCTTTCTCCCTGTCTTCCCGACACCTGTGAGTCACCAAACCTTTTCACGCTTCTCATACTGGTCCAGGTTCTACTTTATTGTCCTCCTGGCCTCCGGTCTCTCTTCTGTCAATTCATTCCGTGTACTACCACTAGTTTGTTTCCCTTAAAACACACCTATATCGGGGCACCCGGGTGGCTCAGTGGGTTAAGCTTCTGCCTTCAGCTCAGGTCATGATCTCAGGATCCTGGGTTTGAGCCCCGCATCGGGCTCTCTGCTCAGCAGGAAGCCTGCTTCCCCCTCTCTCTCTGCCTGTCTCTCTGCCTACTTGTGATCTCTGTCAAATAAATAAATAAAATCTTTAAAAAAACCACATCTATGTGCATCTATCTACTCTCTCCATGTCTGTGTTCAGTACTCTCCTTAAGTTTCCATTTGAGATGCAGCCAAACTCACCATCCATCAGTAAGCCATCTTCTTGGCCTTTGCTCTTGTTCTAACCCTTCCCCCGCCCACCCCACTCCATCCCTCAATTCCTGAGAGATCTGGTCCTCATGGATCCTTTTGGGGTGACAGCTAGCTCCAAGTCCTGCAGCCACTCCCTTCCAGCTGAGTGTTGGAAGCATTTGATGTCTCCACTGCTTATTTGGCACTTGGCACATAACTCCTTTGATAATTTGCAATGTCCATGCATCTGTTCTTTCTCATAAGAAAGACTATAAACGGGACGCCTGGGTGGCTCAGTGGGTTAGGCCGCTGCCTTCGGCTTGGGTCGTGATCCCAGGGTCCTGGGATCGAGTCCCGCATCGGGCTCTCTGCTCGGCGGGGAGCCTGCTTCTCCCCTCCCCATTCTGTCTGCCTCTCTGCCTACTTGTGTGATCTCTGTCAAATAAATAAAAAAATCCTTTAAAAAAAAAAAAGAAAGACTATAAACCCTTGAAGAGCAGATATCATGTTCATATGTCTTCCTATCTTATATTTAATGGAATGCCGTTTCTGTGGTTAGAGCACGATACATGTTCAGGGCTGGTGACCATGGGATTTGCCTGAAAAGGGTATATTACCAAGAAATAATAACAGACAACATGTCTCGAGCACGTAATCTGGAACACTATACACTTTGTATGGACGATATCATTTGTTCCTTCCAGTGATCTAGGGACAATTATAATCCTCATTTTACTGATAAGGAAACTGAGGCTCAGGAAAGCTAAGGAATTTGCCCATGACCATCCAGCTAGTGAGTAGAAAAACCAGGATTCAACCCAAATGGTCTGATTCCAGAGCCCCTGCTCTTAACCACCGTGTGGTGGCCATGAAGAGGACAATCCTCCCACCCCTAAGACTTGAAGTAATAATAATTATGATGTTGATTATAATAAATGAAAAATTTCCAAGGAAAGTAGGGCTCTGATCTGTTGAAGCAGCTTTTCCAGTGTTTAATGACTTTAGTCTCGCAAAGCTGTTTGGAAGTATGAATGCAATCCTTTTATGCTTGAGAAGATAAAATGAGCTGCAGAGTAACATTAGAATTTCACCTGGTCTGGGACACCTGGGTGGCTCAGTTGGTTAAGCGGCTGCCTTCGGCTCAGGTCATGATCCCAGCGTCCTGGGATCAAGTCCCACATTGCCTGCTTCTCCCTCTGCCTCTGCCTGCCATTCTATCTGCCTGTGCTCATTCTCTCTCTCTCCCTCTCTCTCTGACAAACAAATAAATAAAATCTTAAAAAAAAAAAGAATTTTGCCTGGTCTTTAAAGGGCTACTTTCTTCTTTTTACTTTGTGTTTTGGCAAGGGTGAGTAATGAGGAAGACTCTGACCTCAGAGCAGTCTAAGTTTATAGACCCTCTCCTGTGTTTCTGAATCCCAGGCCTGGCCAGAAATCTGTAATTTTCAGCCTCCACCACCTCTCCCAATTCCTAGTGAGCTGGGGCTTAGGGGAACTTGGTGAGGATGGCAGATAAAGGGTAGGGTTGTGTTTTTTCCCTATGGAGGTCAAGTCTGGGGTTCCAATGGGGACCTCAGTTCCCCAGGATGCCAGAAAAGAAGACAGAAAACAGGAAGCATTCTGTGTTCAGCCCAGTGTTCATGGAAGACATCTCAGCAAGACAAACCCTAGCACAGCCCACTGATGTCACCAAGAGAGGAGGGGAAGATGGAGGAAAGAAACAATGGAAGAAGAGACAAAGAGAAGGAAGGGAAGAGGAGCAAAAAGTGAACATGGGAAATGTGGCAGAGGGGTGACAGCAAAGGGAAGAGTGGAGGACAGAAAGAGGGACAGTTGGAAGTCATCCCCTTTTGCCCATCTCCCTTTCCCCACCCCTAAACCCACGGGTGAGGGCCTCTCACCCCTCCCTGTCGTCCAGAGGGGATCCAGACCCTCACCCTCCGACTTCCGGTGCTGTCCCCCTCCCCAGGCCCAGCGGTTGCAAACTGGGGAGCCTTGTAAACAGTTTGTGCGATTTCCCTCCGGTTTCCGGGGGAGCTGCCGGTTTCCCGGGGCCATTCCTTTCCTTGCAGCCCTCGAGGAGCTCCCTCCCCGCAGACCCCAGCCAGGCTCCAGCCACCCCCCTCTCCTCCATTCCCTCAGCTCTCTGGAGGGGCTCGCGTCTCCCCGATGCGCTCCGGTCTCTGTCTGAGCCATCCATCAAGGGTGGCAGGCTGAGGGAAACATGAAAAAGAGCCTATTTGGCTATTAACATCCCCTCCCGCTTTGTTGTCTCTCTCCTCCCCACTCCCCTTCCAGC
>RCUC01126164.1:0-18109 GCA_003697995.1 Taxidea taxus jeffersonii
TTAAATGAATATTACAAAGTGAAAAAAAGCCAATATGAAAAGGCTATGTATTGGGTGATTCCAACTGGGTGACATTCTAGAAAAAGCAAAACCATAGAGATGTTAAAAACAAAAACAAAAACAAAAAATGAGTGACTGCCAGGAGTTACAAGGGAGGGAGGCATGAATAGGCAGAGCATAAAAGAATTTCAGGGAAGTGAAAATATTCTGTATGGTACTATTATGGTAAATATATATCATTGTATATTTGCCCATTGTATATATTGCCTATTGAATGTACATCACCGAGTGTAGACCCTAATATAAACTATGGATTGGGCGATTATGATGGGTCAAGTTATGTTTACAAGTCATAACAAATGTACTACTCTGGTGGGGCATGTTGATAATAGGAGATAATGTGGGATAATGCATATGTGGGAGCAGAGAGTATATGGGAAACTTCTGCTCAGTATTACTGGGTATATCAAACGACTTTAAAAATAAAGCCCATTTTTTAACATTAAAATTAAAAAATATGAAGGAGAACCTACAGATTAAATATATGGTTGTTCCTTATTTGGATCCTGAGTAAGAAAACATATATGTAAAAACTTTTAAGACTAATGAAATAACAGAAGAAATTTAAACTTAAACCCTGGAGGGACGCCTGGGTGGCTCAGTCATTAAGCATCTACTTTGAACTCAGGTCATGATCCCAAGGTCCTGGG
The DNA here is from genome assembly GCA_003697995.1 of Taxidea taxus jeffersonii. NCBI lineage: Eukaryota > Metazoa > Chordata > Mammalia > Carnivora > Mustelidae > Taxidea > Taxidea taxus. Next base: position 711 of record RCUC01126164.1, read on the forward strand.
ATCGAGCCCCACATCAGGCTCCCTGCTCAGCGGGAAGCCTGCTCCTCCCTCTCCCCCTGCTTGTGTTCCCTCTCTCTCTGTGTCTCTCTCTGTCAAATAAATAAATAAACAAAATCTTTAAATTTAAACACTGGATTTTTGATAATTCTGAGGAATTAGGTTTAATTTTTTTAAGTATGATAATGAAGTTGTGATTACTTTTTTAAATAATCTTTTTCTTTTAGAAATATATACCAAAATATTAAACAGATGAAATTTTGTGGTGTCTGAGATTTGCCTCAAAATTATGGGGAATAATGTAGGTGGGATATTAGATTAAATACAATTGTTCAAAAGTTGATCCTCATTTATCCTGAGTGATAAGAACATGAAGTGTATTGTGCTAGTCTCCCTACTCTTCTATATGATAGAAATTTTCCCTGTTAAAAAGTAAACATTTCAACAATATCATACATACATAAAAACATATTCATGATATGAATTATAATAATGAAATGAGCACACTTGACTCCACCACCCAACATAACTTATATAAAAATACTGTTTTATCTAGTTGGTGTTCCTCCCTGATCTCTTCCCTTTTAGCCATCATCCTGACTTTTTATTATCCCCTAAAATTTTCATCATCATCATTATAATTATCATCATTGTTATGATTTAATATGTTTCAGAGGTATCTCTAAATATTTGATTTTGCTTGGGTTTTTTTTTTTGAGTTTTACAAAAATATTGTCATAGTTTAAGTTGTCTACTGGGATTTACTTCTTTTATTCAATGTTATCATTCTAAACTTCATTCACATAGTTCTTTTTACTTCATTCATAAAATATAACTTTATAAGTACACTTACTACATAATCGCAATTAGCATTTTAAATATGTAGTCCCCCCCCCCAAAAAACCAAAAAGTTGTGGAAAACAGAGACCATGACTTTTCATCAATTTTCCCATCTCCTGCAAAAGTTAAACTACATGGCAAGTATTTTAACTATGCACATTTGTGAATAAGTGTTACTGAATAAGTGCTTGCATGAAAAATATAGCTATAAATGTGCTTCAACAACAGCAAAAAAGAAGTGTAAAGAAGTGTATGACATCCTTATAAAAATAACATTATTTCTAATTTTTTTAAGGTTTTATTTATTTATTTGAGAGAGTGAGACAGAACAAGAGAGAACATAAACAATGGTGGGGGGGAAGAGAGGGAGAGGGAGAAACAGACTCCCTGCTGAGTGGGGAGCCCATGATGTGGGGGCACAATCCCAGGACCCTGAGATCATGACCTAAACCAGAGGCACATGTTAAATGTGTATCTAACAGATTGAGCCACCCAGGTGCCCCTAAATTTTTAAGACTTATGAGAATGGCTTTATGAGAATGGCTGTGAAAAGGCAGAGCTTAGGGACCCTTATACTAGAAGAAATTGAGCATAGGTCCTTCAATTCTTGGACTCAAGGCCCCCATTTATAAATTATAACATAAATAATTAAAGTATATATTTGCTCAAAGCATAATCTCTCCATTTTTAAAGATTCAATTAGATAAAATTTAAGTGTTGATTTCAGTATTCAGTACAAAAAAAAATCAAAGAACCCAAATATCAGTACAACAAATGAATATATAACTATTTAGTTCATTGAGAATTGACATATGGCTGGCACAAAAATTGATTGATGCCACGAAATCAAAGCTGACACCGGAAAGATTAGTCTTCAAAAATATGTGAAATGTAATATAGTATGTCAATTATACCTCAATAAATGGAAAAAAAAAAAAAAAGGACTGCAACTCAAGCTCAAACATTTCTCTTTCTCATTTAGGAAGAATTTTACACTTGGGATAGAGAACAGTGATTTATTAGGTTAAGTTTTCTCTCAGTAGCACTCTGGTTACTCTCAGTATTCAAACACAACAGCTTCATTGTACAAACCCAAGTATCATACTTTATTTTTATTACTTCTAGGAGACTGTGATAATATTGAATTTAGAAAGAGAAGACTAATATCCTTGTTGACATTATTGTTGACCAAAGCACTTCTTTGCAAGGAGCATGAGTCTTTGCCAACAATGGCTATTGCTTCTTTAGATAAAACCTTATAAAAGTTCAGAAGGGAAATGATGGGCTACAATTTTAATCCAGCAGCTGGAACCATTCATTGTTCAGTATTACTAAAAGCTGTAGTCTCAGTAACATTTGATCAACCTGAGTATAAAGATAGGCAAATTTATCTATTAAGTATTTCTAGTCTTTACAGCTGCTATTATTCACTGTTGTCATATCATTTTTAGTTTTCCTGCTTCTTCTACAAACAGAAACTTTCTACTTTCAATGAATTGAGAAAAGAAAAAAAAGACAATATTACTCTCTAGACGTATGATTTTTATCTTTTCCATTCAGTTATAAATCCACTTTTTAGTCAGATGCAATCATGGATGTCAAGATATGCATGATTCCCAGAAACTATCAGGTATTGACCTTATGGCAAATTATATTCTGTGTTTGGTCATTATTTCCATTTGTCTAGCATTTTTTTATGGTACTTGTGGTTGGAGTATCAATAATGTCAAAGTTTAATAAAAATTGTGTTACAGGTTAGGCTTTGTTGCTATTCCCTACCATCTAACATGAAAAAAAAAATCATAAGGACATGTTAAGTGAAGCTAGAATAAGACTGGGTGGCCAGTGGAGTAACCAACTGTAGCACTGTGGTTTAATGTGAAGTTTATCAATAGGTCAGAATTATACTGATATTTATATTTAGACTTTTTGGAGGACTTTGTGGCGCCAATGATAGAGCTCCTAGACCATAAAATAGCCTCATCAGTATACTTCAGTATGTCACAGTGGTATGATCATATTCTCTGTCCACCATAACATTAAAATGATTGTAAAGCACTGGCCTAATGTTTTAAAAAATTAATCAAAGGAATTCTTACTCAATAATTACATTGTCAAGTTTTTTATATGCTCCCACTGTTATTAGTCAAATAGTATAATTATCATTTTTTGAAATAAGTATAGTGCTTATTATTTGAAATAAGTATATTTTCAAAAAAATTTTGTAACTCAACTATTATTGATATTAAAATATAAAAATCTTTCACAAAAGCAAAAAAAATCTTTCACAAAAGCTCAAGAGACAGAGGTTATGTTTTATTATTCTTACTTTTAGATGATTATGGATCTCTAATTTATCTAATTAATTTCTTATAAATAAAATCTGGATCCTCAAAAAGAATAAAGAGTACTAGAAATGGTGAATACATGGGCAAATATAAAACATTTTCCTTGTTACATAAATTCTCTTTAAAACTAATCAGTTGTTTAAAACAAGAATAATAACAATGTAGCATGGGCTTTGTAAAAAATGTAGATTAAAATATATGACAACACTCACACAAAGTCTTAGAAGAGAGAAATGGAAATATGCCATAATATTTTTATGGTATTTGAAGGCAGACTATAGTTAAAACATTTTACTCTAATCCATAGAGCAAGTCATTAAGTAACACAACAAAGAGTTATTGATAACAAGGCAACAAAGGAGATAAAATAAAATAAATACTAAATTAATCCAGAAGAAGGCAGAAAAATGGGAAAAGAGAGGACAATAACATGAAACAAATAGGAACAAATAGCAAGATCATAGATTTAAACTCAGTCATTTCAGTCACATTGCATATAGTCAAATCATCCCAATGAAAAGGCATTCATGGTCAGACTGGATATTTTAAAAAGAAAGACCCATGTCATGAGTTGTATTATGTCTCCTCAAAAAATACATACTGAAGTTCTAACTCCCAATATCTCGGAATGTGACTTTATTTGGAAAAAAATTTATAAATATTTATAAATATCTATAAATATTTTATATTTTATAAAAAAATATTTATAGTGATAACTAAATTAAAATGAGGTCATTTGATGGGTGTCCTTTTTCATAGGGGATATTTGGAGGGACAACAAAGGACAGACATTTACAGAGGGAAGACAATGTGAAGACAGAAAAAAAATGCCACTTGAAGACAGAAGGTTGAAGTGATGATTTATCTGCAAGCCAAGGAAAGCTTGAGGCTGTCGGAAGCTGGGAGAGAGGGAACAATTTCTTCTCTAGCATCATAAAAGGAACATGACCCTGCTGAGACCTTGATTTAGCACTTCTGGCCTTCAGAACTGTGAGACAATAAATTTCTGTGAATTTAGCACTTCTTCTTTGTAAGGAATTAAACAAGTCAAGATGAATTTAACAAGGATGTAGAAGACTTGAAAATAATACTATCAAGCAACATGACACAACTGACTTTTGTAAAACACTATAGCCAGTAAAAGCATATGAACTGTTTTTTAAAAATTTTTAATTTTATTTTTTTTTTAGTGTTCCAAAATTCATTGTTTATACACCACACCCAGTGATCCACACAATACATGCCCTCCTTAATACACACCACCAGACTCACCTAACCCCACACTCCCTTCCCCTCCAATAACCTGTTTGTTTCTCAGAATCCACAGTCTCTCATGGTTCATCTCCCCTTCCCATTTCCCCCAATTCACTTTTCCTCTCCTTCTCCCAATGTCCTCCATGTTATTCCTTATGCTCCACAAGTAAGTGAAACCCTATGATAATTGACTCTCTCTGCTTGACTTATGTCACTCAGCATAATCTCTTCCAGTCCCACCCATGTTTTTTTTTTTATTTTGTTATTTCTTTTCAGTGATCCAGAATTAATTGTTTATGCATCACACCCAGTACTCCATGTAATACGTGCCCTCCATAATTCCCACCACCAGGCTCACCCAACCCCTCACCCCCTCCCCTCCCAAACCCTCAGTTTGTTTCTCAGAGTCCACAGTCTCTCATGGTTCCATGTTGATCCAAAAGTTGGGTATTCATCCTTTCTGATGGAAGCATAATACTCCATTTTGTATAAATGAACCATATCTTCTTTATCCAGTCATCTGTTGAAGGGCATCTTGGCTCTTTCCATAGTTTGGCGACAGTGGCCATTGCTGCTATGAACATTGGGGTACAGATGGCCCTTCTTTTCACTACATCTGTATCTTGGGGGTAAATACCCAGTAGTGTAATTGCAGGGTCATAGGGTAGCTCTATTTTTCATTTTTGAGGAATCTCCACACTGTTTTCCAAAGTGGCTGCACCAGGCTTCATTCCCATCAACAGTGTAAGAGGTTTCCCCTTTCTCCACATCCCCTCCAAAACTTGTTGTTTACTGTCTTGTTGATTTTGGCAATTCTGACTGGTGTAAGGTGGTATTTCAATGTGGTTTTGATGTGAATTTCCCCAATGGCTAATGATGATGAATATGTACTGTTTTTAAGTATACGTGGAAGAAGGACCCTATTCTGATCCATAAAATGTCTCAACCAATTTAAAATTACTCATGTCATACAAAGTATGTTCTTGACTACAGTGAAATTAAATTTGAAATTGATTATAGAAAGATAAAAGACTCCACCCAAACCCACTAAAACTGATAAACTAATTCAGTAAAGTTGCAGGATACAAAATCAATGTATAGAAATCTGTTGCATTTTTTATACACCAAAAAGAAGCAATTCAAGGAGAAATTAAGGAATCAATCCCATTTGTAATTATACCATATAAGATACCAACAAATAAACCTAGCTAAAGAGATGAAAAATCTGTACTCTGAAAACTATAAAACACTGATGAAAGAAATTGAAGGAGTGCTTGGGTGGCTCAGGTGATTGAGTCTGACTCTTGATTTTGGCTCAGGTCATGATCTTAGGGTTGTAGGGTTGAGCCTTGCTTTGGATTCTACACTGTGCATGGAGCCCGCTTGGGATTCTCTCTCTCCCTCTTCCTCTGCCCCTACCTTACCCCACCCAAAAGAAAAGAAAAGAAAAGAAAAGAGAAAGAAAGAAAGAAAGAAAGAAAAGGAAGGAAGGAAGGAAGGAAGGAAGGAAGGATGGATGGATGAATTAAAGATGACACAAAGAAATGGAAAGACATTCTGTGCTCATGGATTGGAAGAATGAATATTGTTAAAATGTTTATACAACCCCCAAAAAGCTATTATTTAATGCAATCCCTATCAAAATACTAACAACACTATTCACGGAGCTAGAATGAACAATCCTAAAATTTGTATGGAACCACAAAGACCCTGAATAGCCAAAGCAATCTTGAAAAAGAAAAGCAAAGCTGGAAGCATCACAATTCTGGACTTCAAGTTATTACAAAGCTGTAGTAATCAAAATAGAATGGTACTGGCACAAAAAGATACATAGATAATGGAACAGAATAGAAAACCCAGAAAAGAATCTATATGGTCAACTAATCTTCGACAAAGTAGGAAAGAATGTCCAAGGGAAAAAATACAGTCTCTTCAACAAGTTGGGAAATCAATACACCTTAAACTGGCATTAAACTTTATGTTAACTAACTGGAATTTAAAAAAAACTTTTTAAAATCCCCAAATATGTGGAAACTAAACAACAATCCAATAAACTAGTTTGAAAAAAATCCAATAAACTAGTTTGAACTGAGTGAAAATAAATACAATATGTCAATTTTTTTCAGCATGTAGCTAAAGCAGGACTTAGAGGGAAAATTTTAGTAATAAATGCGTGGATTGGAAATGAAAAGATCTTAAATGAAAGGCTTCAATTTCTACTTTATGAAGCACCTATAAAGAATGAATATATTTCAATGTATTAAAATCATTTAATCAAAATTACAAAGTTATCTCAGTTTTTGCAGAATAGAAAAACAAATAAACCTTATGTGAGAAGAAGAAAGAAAACTAAAAATCAATATGTGTATCAATGACTCAATGAAATAAACAGAGAAGCAATAAATAAAATAAAAAAACTGCTTCTTTGAAAAGATCGATAAAGTCAGTCAACCTATATAACCAGAGTTACGGGGTGGGTGGTGGTGGTGGAGAATGAACAGATTACCAATATCAAGAATGAGGGAGATGACATCACTAGAAATTTTATGATGTGAAAAGGATAAAAATATGAACAATTTCTTTGTTAGTAAATCTGATAAGTTAGACAAAATGGACAAATTCCTTGAAAAACACAGTCTATCAAACTCACTGGAGAATAGATAATCTGAACAATATATCTACTAAAGGAATTGAACTTGTTAGTTTATATAATTCTCATATAGAACATTTTAGGCCCAGATAATTTCCATAGTGAATTCTACCAATCATTTAGGAAAAGATAATTGTGATTCTATACAAACTCATCCAGAAAACTGAAGGTAAGGAAATATGATATTACAACCAAAAACATTAGTAGAAAAGAAAACAACAAATCATTATCTTCATATTCTTTTTCTTTTTTAAGATTTTATTTTTTTATTTGACAGACAGAGCATAAGCAGGGGGAGTAACAGAGGGAGAGGGAGAAACAGGCTCCTTGATCAGCAGGGAACCCAATGTGGGACTCCATCCCAGGACCCTGGGATCATGACCCAGGCTGAAGGCAACCACTTAACCAACTGAGCAACCCAGATACCCCATCCTCATGTTCTTAATAAAATCCTATTAACACAGATTGGACAATAAATAAAAAGAATATATGCCATGATCAAATGGGATATTTAATCCTATAAATACATGGTTGGTTTAACATTAGATATTTGGGGAGTTTTTAAAAGTTTTTATTTAAATTCCAGTTAGTTAACATAGTGTATAATATCAGTTCCAGGTGTATATATTTCTCAACACTACTTGTTGAAGAGCTTTTTTCCTTGGATATTCTTTCCTGCTTTGTTGAAGATTAATCGACCATACACTTGTGAGCTCATTTCTGGGTTTTCTATCCTGTTCCATATTTAACTAATCCTATATTTAATCCTATAAATGCATGGTTGGTTTTAACTTAGAAACTAATATACCATATCAAGAAAAAATTAAAAAGTTAAAGCCATATTATCATCTCAGGTGCAGACAAAACACTTAACAAAAATCTCATGCTGACTCTTTACAAAAGCCATCAGCAAACTAGAAACATAAGGGAACTTCTTCAACCTGATAAAAAGCATTACATTAGTTGTCTATTGCTACTATAATAAATGCCGCAAAGTTGATGGCTTAAAGCAACATAAATTTTAATTTATTAAACATATTATCTTATAGTTCTAGAGATCAGAAGTTTAAAATAGGTTGGCAGAGCTGTGTTACTTCTGGAGATCCCAGGAAAGAATCCATTTTTCTTTCCTTTTCCAGCTTCTAGAGGCTCTCCACATTCTTTGGTTCATGAACAATGAACAAATATATTGTGGTATATCCGTACAAGTAAATACTACATAATAATAAAAAATAAATGAACTACTGGTCACATTAAAGACATGGGTAAGTCCTAAAATAATAATAATTCTGCTGAATGACAACAGCCAAACCAAAATGAATACAAGTACTATGATTTAATTTAAAAATTCTAGAAATTACCAAATAATCTTTAATGATAGAAATCAAATTAGTGATTGCCTGACAATGATAGGGGGCGAAGAGATAAAATGAATATTAAGTGTCTAGAGGGAGATCTTACAAAGAGGCATGAGAACACTTTTGGGGGGAAATAGATATGTTTATTATTTTGATTATGGTTATGATTTAGTGGGGCTATACCCATGAGAAAGCCTCAAATTGTACATTTAACATATGTGTAGTAATTGGGTATCAATTATACCTCAATAAAACCTTTAACCAGACTAACCAAATCCTTCAACAGTTTTTGGCCTTTCATGTTTCCAAAACTAAAATTCATATCACAACAAACAGTAAATGTGCTAGTTTAGCTTGACCTGAGAATCTGAATACACATCTAAGATTCTTTACTGCAACAAGTATCCCCCCAGATGTTAACCATGGGTGATATTCCACAGAATTTAAACACCTGTGGCACTTTTGGAGCATGAATCTGAAACAAATCGGAAACAAATTCAATTTAGTGACACCCGAGGAAGAACTCATATCTATGTGAATATTTGAGAATTTATAAGTATTAAAATCAATTAGATGTCTGAACACATTTAAGTTGTGCTTTAAAATTCAATAAACAAAGAAGAATAGGTCTGTTTCTGGGAAGAGGAGGTAAGAGGCGTTAATGAGGATAAGAAGGGAGAAGTAATGGTGAAGTTTTGTGATCTAATGATGACAGAAAAGTAATATTTCAGATATTACTCCACCATAAAGATTCTTAATGGTCATCCAAGAAAACCCCAGAGGTCCAAGAATGGGCTCAAAGACATGTGAGAATGTTCCTCGAACATTTGTGCATTTGTCCTGAACAGAGGGCTGATAGATAGGATTAAAGTGAAAAGATTATTTGACCATGGAGTTGAGGGTCCATATCTGGGCTCTCTACTCTCTTCCATTGGTCTATGTGTCTGTTTTTGTGCCAGTAGAGTAGCATGCTGTCTTGGTGATCACAGCTTTGTAGTAAAGCTTGAAATTAGGCACCGTGATGATATATAAACAATGAATCTTGGAACACTGAAAAAATAAAATTAAATTTAAAAAAGTTGAAAAGAGGCTTCATAATTCAAAATATTAATGACTACTCAATGATCTATCTCAAGAAAATATTTATGGCAAAATATGAGAAAACATTCCAGTCTGTTTGATCGCCTTTTCTCTATTGAGATGGCTTTATGACCAGGTGGCTTAATTTTATGAGCTTTGTTATGCATAATATGGTGGTGAGGCTCTTTGGAAATGAGAAGGAGGCTCTTGCCAAATGCGTTATTCAGGATTTTCCAAATTAAATGCTAGTTAGCTGAACAAGAGAAACTGAGCCAACCAAATCTTACCAACAACTTCTCTCATCATATTTACAGAATTATCAGATTTAGTGGAGATAATCAGAAGTTTAAACTATTATGTCAGTATTTTTTTATATCACTATTTTTATTGCAAATACCCAATTGGGACAGCATTCAGTAAATTAATTGCTACCAGCCAATTTAAAGGTCATCAAATAATTTATCCTATGGAGCCATCTGCATATGTTTTCTTAAGTCCTTAAAATACTTTAACATCAACTTTTTGAAGCATTTTTTTAATGTGATGATAAAAGACAAATATATTCATGCTGTGTGTTAGGAAGTATACACATATCTTAATAAGCCTTCAGCAGGCTTCAGTTTCTTCAACTGTCCTCTTTCACCTTTTTTTTCTCAACTATTACAGTAATCTATAGCTATCATGATCTTACCTTTTCTGACAAAGCCTTATAAAAGATTGTTGAGTTAAATAACAGTTAACATTGAACATTGAACTGTTCTGGAAAGTCTAAGTCGCCTCAAACCACTCGGCTTCAGTCAATTATATTTGTAAATGTCCAGAGGCTGAGAACTTGCTTCTCTGTGTCACACTATTATGTGCATGTGTTTTTCCATCTATGTCTTCTATTCCAAAGGCGTTCCAAGCCGTGTCATGGAAATGAACTGAGAAACTCATTAGAACACGGTAATGGTCCTGCTTTCAAATATTTGTACTCAGTACAGTCCTCTCAATATTCTTTGAGTTATCCTCCACTTTCTCATTACCAGTTTCCTCCAGTTTTTGTTCTCGCCCCATGGAAACATAATTTTTTATCATTTTTAATTTTTCTTTGTGACTTAATTTCTTGGCAACCAGAGCCCTCTTCCACTCTCTGCCATAACTCTTTCTCAGCTATACTTTTCTTTCCATTTATTTATTTATTTATTTATTAAGATTAACGCATTTATTTTAAAGATAGAGCAAGTTCAAGGTGGGGGAAAGGCAGAGGGAGAGGAAGAGAGAGAAATTCAAGCAGATTACACACTGAACATGGAGCTAAACATAGGCTCCAACTAAAAACCCTGAGATCATGACCTGAGCTAAAACCGAGTCATTTGCTAGACTGATCCACCCAGGTGTTCCTACGTTTTTTTAATACCAAGAAGCATGTTTGTCTCATTTGTTGTCCTCACCTACCCTATTTCTTCCACCTTGAGAGCTAGGAATGAGGTTCTGCTCAGCTGCAGCCTCATTTGGTGCGACATTAACATGTCCTCTTTTATTCATTGTCAAGTTCAAAAACATATGAACACAGAGGAAATAATTGGACAATTAATTCTCTCAGAGCAGAGAAATGTGAAGATTATAGCAACTATATATATATATATATATATATATATAGCAATTGCTATATATATATAGCAATTATAGCATGAAAAATGAAGAGAAGCAAACTGAACCAAACATCTCTCCAAAGATAATCCTGGAAAATTGTTTTTCTTTCATTTTTTAAAAACATTTCAGAGTATTTGCAATCTTTCATTCAATGTCACACAATATATTTTCATTTTGTAGCATTTCATTTGATCACACAAAATGGCTCGTCATATATCCACTGGTCTGTCACTGGACTCCTTTTACCTGGGTCATCTAAATAAGTGGATGGTGACCTGCTGACGTTGGTACAGTTCACAACAATGTAGTATCAGTGTCTTGCATCTCTTTTTATGTTCAAGGGGAAAATGACGTGATTCAATTTCAGGAGCAGTGGTGGAGAACCAGTGCTGCTTTGCAGGCTGACTTGTGGGGAAATAAGCCAGAGGTAAAAAGGGTGTAGCCTGACCCTATTCGTAGTCTGTTAAAAAAATGACAGGACAGACCAAAGGGTTTCTCTGTACCTAGGAAGCAGTCCTGGATTTAGAAATACAAAGGCCACGGTGAGATTCTTTTCAAAAGATCTATCCAGCTTAGCTTCCTTTCCATGAAGTTAAATAGATTCCTCTTTCTGACAAGTACATTTTGCTAAAAACAACTTATCTGGGTACTAAATTTTAGATCAAAGGTATTTTCCTCAAAGTATTGCAGAGATTGCATATTACAATAAAAAGAGCACATGTTTTAGGTAAATAAAATAAATGTAGGTTAGATTTTAATTCCACAATTTTCTGGCTATAGAATCTTGGTCATGCTAATTGTCTGAATCTCAGTTTCCTCAAATGGAGATATATAACCCATCCGCCAGGGTTGTTGCTTTAATTAAGGAGATAAAATGTGTAAGCATGTTATATGAAGCAGGCACTCAATTGATAATAATATGATAATAATAATATTAATATGATAATAGTATGATAATAAATATGATTATTATATGTTGTTTATTTACAAATAATCTGAATGTACCTTAATTTTAATTTTTGTCCTGAGGTCAAGATTCAGTTGCTTATTTGTTTGTTTTCTGTATTCTGGACAGACTGAGGACTTTTAATTTATTATTACAACTAATTACACCGACATATATCTAAATGTTCATTTCTTTTTTTGCTTTTTCCTGGAATGTGATAAACTCTTTGGGCACAAAAGCAGGTAGTTTTTCAGTTTGGGAAACTGTTTTTTATTTACATTTTTATTATTATTATTCTGATTTGCCTGGGATTTCCACTTTCTCTCAAATCATATTGATTCTCTATTTTTATTCCATGTTTTATCTTCTCTATTATAATTTTCTCATCTTTGTTCTTTCTCACCACGTCTGGAAAAGCTTTGGAAGCTTCTTTATATCACTGATTTAATTTTATGTAATATTATTCCTGCTTCTTTGCTTCTGCAGTGAATTTTAACCATGCTATTTTTTTCTTACTGTCTTGAAATCCTTATTTAGTCACCTCTCTTTTTATCTTTTTATGCTCTCCTTTTTGCTAATCATGTTTCCCCCTTACCATTTTCTGCTCCCGTTTCAAAGAGACCAAGATTTCTCGCATTCTATTAAGAATGTCTACTCATTTTCTAAACCTTAGAATAGACTATATATTAGGCTATTCTCAGAATTATTGTCTTCCTTTGAGTTTTTAGCTGCTGTTTCTTTTCCCTTTATTCTACAGTATTTTTATCTCTCTCTCTTGTTCTTTTTGGTCATCATTGAATGAAGCCAAATCTTGTTCAGTTTTTGTATTGGTCAAGAGACAGATTGTGTGGATTACCCATGGCACAATTCATATATTCTTAGATAATGGTTATATCTCTTTCACATCTATAATTGGAGAGAAGGTTGAAATAAACAAGTCCTGAATCAATTCTCAGTTTCTTGCAAGAATATGCCTAGTTCAGCTGTGTACCCCTGTGGCTGCTATTTATCCTACAGAAAATTTCCTGTTCTTTTCTATTCTGAATGATAAGCTGTATAAGTTACTGCAATTTTCAGGACATATTTCCTATAGAAATTTCTGATAATGTTCAGTTCTTGCTTTAGTGTTTTATTTTGTGGAAACTATATCTCTTTGGCAATAATGCTTCATTACTAGACGTGCCCTGTCCCATTGACTTTCTGTATTCTTTCTTTGACTCCAAAGAATAGGAGTCAGGAGGCAAAAAGATGGAAGTGGAACCACAGTATTCCTGTTGTCCCAAAACACAATAGATGCACAATAGGACAGTAACCTAATATTCTGCTTGCTATTGATGTCGAGGATCCAATCACTGAAACTTCAGTGGGACAGGTGCAAACTATCATCTCTATTTATAAGGTGAAATCTGGATCATCTAGAGGTGACTGACCTTCAGAAAGTTTTTGTTTTTTCTAACCATACCTACTCTCAGTTACTTTAGTCCTTACCAAAGACTCTGCAAAATCTGAGTTTAGGTGGCCTATGAACCTTAGTATTCACTGTTGTGTTTGTAACTTTTTCTATCATGGTCTTCATATATCTTTCAGTGGGAAGAAAGGGAGAAGCGCTGGGCACAATCAGCCAAATACTATTTAAATGAAAGGTCTAGGTGGATACATTTTTGTTTCATTCATTTATAAACTTTTTTTTTCCTATTAGAAGATATTAAGAATCAATTCCATTACTGGTGAGTTAAACAGTTATTCACTTGTTTTATTCATAAGCATCTTCTGTAATTTGCTGGTCTTAAAGTTCCCAGATTTCTTTGGTGTCACTCACGTGTCCTCATCACATGTTGCTGCCAAGAGTTGTATTGCAGAAATAAAAAGAAGAAAAGTAGAGAAGTTTGAAAGCATCTATAGACTTGTTTATGTATAATTTTCCATCTGAATGAAGAATTTTAAAAAATATTTTTAATAAAATTAATTTGGGAGAGAGAGAGAGAGAGCAGGGGCTGGGGCTGGAAGTAAGGGCAGAGGGAGAGGGAGAACCTGACTCCCCACAGAACACAGAGCCTGCCATAGGGCTCGATCCCAGGACCCCAGGATCATGACTTGAGACAGATAGATGCTTAACTGACTGAGTCATCCAGGTACCCCAAGAATTTTTTAAAACATTTTTGAAAACAGATTGGGAAAATAACTAATGCATTCCGGGAATTTACACTGACCAGCACTGTGCTAAGTGCCTTGATGCATTTTTTTTTTTCCTATTTAAACTTTTGAAAGAGAGGACATCTAACTATCATTAATACGGATGAGATGAAAATGAGCCTCAGGAAAGTCAAGTAAGCTGTTTAATATCACAGCTATGTTTTTATCCCTAAATTTTTATCTCAGAGCCATGTGACCAGAGTCCCTGGCTTTTCCAGCACACCATGATGAATCTTTAACATATGAAAGCAATGGACATACACATTTTGAGTACTGTCTTTATGCAAATTTTTAAACAAAATAAATAAATAAATAATTGTGTTGAAGACAACATTTCCAGATCTTTGTTATCCTACCTTTTTCTGCAAGACAAAGTTTGGCAAAATAAAAGTTACAATGCTTTTAAAAATCTTTCTGCTTTATCATAATGCACCATAAACTTCTTACAAAATTAAAATATTTGAATCATCATTCCTGTAGGTTTTGTAATAATTTACTATTTGAAACTATTTGTTTTGAAACTGGAACCCATTATTAATAATTTTGGGAAACAGAGGCTTCCAGATAGAAGGACATTGAAACTAAGTTTTGGGGTTTATTCTCTACCCTCCCACCTGGAAATGCTAGGGATCTTACCTCTTTGTGGGATAGGTCAACTCTAGCTCCCAGCACGATGCTACACCATCGTGCTCTGATGACCATAAAGCCTGCTAGGAAAGGGTCATGTTTGCTGTAGTAGTATTTTAGTGAGTTAGTGGGCAAAACATGGAGAAAAGCTGAAGCCCTGATAGTGGAAAGGAGGCAAGAGAGACAGTCTCCAAGGAAACACAAGTAGATACAGGCTATTTATGGCCAGATGGAAAGAACTTAGGGGACATAAAGTGAATTGCAGAGCTAGGAATTCTGCTTGAAAATAAGACATGAAAGAACAGAATGGGGTCCAGCTCTGAGGAAAAAACCAAAGGACAAGTGCAAATGAACACAACTCAAGCTAGCTGGTTGAGTCTAACATCATGTCTTCCCACCACCAGTGTTCAGGGTTAGAAAAGCAAAGAACCCTGAATAGTGAGTTGGCCCCAGTACAAGAGAACCTACCTCACTCCCACAACCCCCACCATCACCACCATACACATATATAAACAGGCAAACATATTTTGCAGGAATGTGCCTGTCTTTTCACAGTTTCAGGAGAGGGGCAAACCAGGTCAGGTAGCTTGATGGCCTTGCCAATACAAATCTTGTACAGGTGTTGTTTTATAAGGAAATCAGATTCTTAAGCAGCTTACATGCTAATACTTAAGAGGACTACAAATCACCATTGGTGTTCTTTGAATATTATGCTCTGAACAATACCTGAAAGGGGATTTTTATAGGTTTATTTAAAAAAATTTTTTTAAAGATTTTGTTTATTTATTTGACAGAGATCACAAATAGGCAGAGAGGCAGGCAGAGAGAGAGGGGGAAGCAGGCTCCCTGCTGAGCAGAGAGCCCTATGCAGGGCTCGATCCCAGGACCCTGGGATCATGACCTGAGCCAAAGGCAGAGGCTTTAACCCACTGAGTCACCCAGGCGCCCTTATTTTTACATTTTTTAATTTGATTATTTTTCAAATTTTTTATTTAAATTCTAGTTAGTTAACTTATTGGTAATATTGGTTTCAGGAATAGAATTTAGTAATTCATCAATTACATATAACACCCAGTGCTCAAGACAACAGGTGCCCTCCTTAATAGCCATCACTCATTTAGTACATCCCCCACCCAACTCCCCTCAATCAACCCTCAGTTTGTTCTCTACAATGAAGAGTCTCTTATGATTATCTTCCTTCTCTTTTTTCCTTCCCCCATGTTCATCTGTTTTCTTTCTTAAATTCCACATGTGAATGAAATCATATGGTGTTTGTCTTTTTCTGACTAACTATAATTTACTTAGCATAATATACTCCAGCTCCATCCACATTGCGAAGAGCAAGATTTCATTCTTTTTGGTGACTTAATAATATTCCAGTACACACACACACACACACACACACACACACACACCCCTCATATCTTTATCCTTTCATCAGTCAATGGACATTTGAGTCTTTCCATAATTTAGCTATTGTTGATAATGCTGCCATAAACCTTGGGATACAGGTGCACCTTAGAAACAGCATGCTTGTATCCTTTGAGTAAATACTCAACAGTACAATTGCTGGGTCACAGGGTAGTTCTAACTTTTTGAGGAACCACCATACTATTTTCCAGAGTGGCTGCACAAGTTTGCATTCTTACAAACACCATAAGAGGGTTCTCCTTTCTCCACATCCTCGCCAACATTTATTGTTTCCTGATTTGCTAATTTAGCCATTCTGACTGGCTTAAGGTGGTATCTCATTGTGATTTTGATTTGTATTTCCCTGATTATGAGTGATGCTGAACATCTTTTCATGTGTCTTTTAGCCATCTGGATGTCTTCTCTGGAAAAATGTTTATTCATGTCGTCTGCCTATTTCCTAACTGGATTATTTGGTTTTGGGGTGTTGATTTTGGTAATTTGTTTATACATTTTGGATACTGACCCTTTATCAGATATGATACCTACAATATATTAAAGAAAATAAGACATAGATTATTGTGTAGCATATAGCAACTGTTATATTACTGTTTACAGTGCTTATCTCTGAAGAGCATGATAGAACTAGGAGGAGGGAAAGATGCTTTTCACATATAAACATCTGCTATGTTTGACAGTGTTAATAATGTTATTTTTATAATAAGTTCAGTCTACATTTTCCATCAAATGACCAAATGCTTACCAAAAGTAAGCATTCCTAAACACGAAGCCCCTAAAAATGGAAATGAGGTCTTTTTAATGGATATAGTAATGTAAGAAGGATATAGAGGCATGAATTTCCCATCCTATTATTCATCTAATCTTGATTCAGTGAGAGCAGAGGATGACCATGATTGAAAATGGAAATCATATAAATAACATCTTTTGAACTTGACTTGTGTCTTATGTTTCCTAGGGTTGCTACAACAAATTACTACAAACTGAATGGCCTGAAAGAAAAAACATTTATTCTGTCACAGTTCTGGATATTAGAAGTCCAA